>RJWM01013358.1:0-41139 GCA_004363535.1 Dasyprocta punctata
AGCTAATGGGCAACTACCCCTACTTCTTTCTGGTTCCCTGTCACATAGAGCATTGTTCTCTCTCCTTTGACTTTCAGTCTATGAACCCTCTTTTGAGTTTAATGTGTTTCCTGTATAAAGTATATTGATGGATCTTGTCTCCTGATCCACTCTGCCTGTGCTTCTTTTTATTGGTAAATTGAAGCCATCTACATTAATGCTTATGGCCAACATGCACTGCCTCATCTCTGCCATGCTATTTTCCTGCCATTGGCTGCCTACTTTTCCTCTCTATTCAATTGTCTGCCCCGCTTGGTGATCCCCCTCTGCTGCAGTTTCTGCAACTGTGGTCTTTTTTTTTTTTTAATCTCTTTCTAGAATGCACTTCAGTATTCTTTGTAGGGTTGGTTTGGTGGTCATGAATTCCTTCAGTTGTTCTTTGTCATGGAAGTATCCTGTTTCTCCATTAATTTTGAAAGATAGTTCTGCAGGGTACATCAATCTGGGTTGGAAGTTGTTTTCTTTCTGGACTTGAAATACTTCACTCCAAGCTTTTCTTGACTTGATGGTTTGTGTTGAGAAGTCTGTCACGATTCTGATGGGTTTTTCTTTATAGGTGATTGGTTTCTTTTCTCTAACAGGTTTTAATATTCTGTTTTTGTGTTGAATTTCTGGGATGTGATTATTATATGTCTGGGTGTAGATTTATTTTGGTTATGGCTAGCTGGAGTTCTGTATGCTTCACTTATCTGAATGTCAGTTCCTTTTCCCATGCTTGGGAAGTTTTCTGATATTATTTCTGTAAATAGCCTTTTAATGTCATTTGTATTGACCCGTGCTTTTTCACTCACACCTTTTATTCTTAAGTTATGTTTCTTTGGGTTGTCTTGCAGCTGTTGAATTATTACTTCCAGGTTCCTCGTTATTTTTAAGAGATCTTTCCTTTTGTGATCATAAGCTGCAAACCTGTCTTCAAGGTTTGAAAGTCTATCTTCAGTTTCTTTCAAGTAGTTTTGCCAGCTTTCAATAGAGTTTTTAATTTCCTGGATCTCTCTTTGAATCTGTTTCATGCATTCTAAATCTCTCTTATATTGTTCATTTATGGTTTCCCTAATTCTGTTTCATGTATTCTAAATATTTTTTGTGTTGTTCCCTCATTTTCCTATGCTCCTCCATTTTTTTTGTCTATGTCTTCTTTAGATATGCCTAGCAATTCTTTTATTATGTCTTTCATTTCTGTTCTAATTTCTTTTATAGCCTCATGAAGCTGTTTCTTTACTTCAGTTGCCTTCACCTCAGAAACTTCAGGTGTGCGACTCCCAATCTCTTTCATGTTTGTCTCTTCTGGACTTGCTCTGCTTGGACTGGAGACCAGATACTGCCTTTTGCTTCTTTGTCTTGACATATTCCTGGGTTCTTTTGGATAAACGGGTACTGGGGTCCCAGGCACTTTCCACATTGGCTACAATTTCTCTGAAGTGGGACTGTTTGGTTCTTCTAGCCAGTGCCGATTATGGATATCCGATGGTGGCCATTGGATCTGCTGGTACAGGGCTGTCTGCTGCTTTTCCCAGCCTGTCATAGCTCCCTAATGGCTGGTGGAGTGTGCGCAGGGATGGGGCTGGCCACTGCCTGCAAACCTGGTCTGGTCACCAGCAGTGATCCTCCACTACCGCCCCTGGAGCATGTGCAAGCCCGCTGCCACCAGACCAAGCTGGCTACCCACAGAGAACCTCCACAATGGCCACTAGAATTCTCATGGGCGCAGGGCTCAATCTGAGCAATTTCCATAGGTCTGCACCCAGCTAGGAGCTGCTGGAGGAAGCTGGGAGCAGTTGTGGTTTCAGGCTTATCCAGCCTGACTCCAAAATGGTTCCCAGCCAGTTGCTGTCTCCCGTAGGAGGACCGGGTCCTCTGCACTCACCACCACCTGGCTCAGTTTTCTAGGTCTGCTGCTCCTGTCTGCTGCCACTCTCCTCTAGTGCTGCCTCTCTCTGCAGAGGTCTCCAGGTTTGTCACCGCCATATCACCTTGATTGTGTATCCCCAGGTTCCAGCATCTCCTCTCATACAGTGGGTCTAGCTCTGGGCAAAGGTGCTGCCAGCTATTGCTTTCTTCTTTAAGTTTTTATTTTTACTCTTTCTGTGGGCTTCAATTCTCACTTTAGATTCTTCCTGGGTCCAGGGAACCCACTTCCTTCCTTCCAGACTTCCCCATGATGCTGTATTGCAGTATCTGGACTGTATCTCCCAGAAAGGCTGTTTACCCTGCTGCTTACTGTTCTGCCATCTTCCTGGAAGTCAGGAAAATTTTTTTAAAAAGTGAGAAAAGAAGAAAAAAATGGAAACAAAGCATTTGTAAATGGGGAGGGGAGGAGGAGTTTAAGGGTGGGTAAGGGAATGGGAAAAAAAGAATTGAGTAGTATCATGCACAGGTGCAAACTCTCTATAATGAATGTGATCACTATGTGTATCTAAAATATACCAATAAAATCTGATTGAAAAAAATTTTAGCTTATTTTATCTATCACAAATTATGTCTATCAATTGCAAATTAATTATGCAGTTCATTACACAAATAATGTATGCTCATTATTTAAAAACTCAAGGACAGCAGAGTCCACTATGATCTGTCTTAGGTAGGACTGTAGATAAATCTTTTTTTTTTTTTGTTACCGGGTGTCAAATGCTCAACCTCACGTCTGGCAGGCAGGTGCTTAGGCCACTGAGCTAAATACCTGGCTGTAGATAAATCTTTATCTGGGTTGTAAACATTGTGGGTATCATGCCTCATTATTCTTCTTGTCATTATTGATGTCTAACTGTGCTTTGCCTGGGGGTGGCACTGAGCAGCTGTGACAATGATCATGGTGACAGTGGAGATCTCCATGAAAATAGTATGATAAATGCAATGAATATTTAAATTTAACAAATTTATTACAATAAAAGACATATTGCCATTAATCCCCCTCAAAAATGCTTCCCCTGCTTCAAATACACTTATCCCATCATTCTTGCCACTATCTGAAGCAGGTCTGGAAGTCCTCTTTCATGAGTGGCTTCATTGGCACTGTGGTGCCTGCCTCCATATCTTGAATTGATTCAAAAAGTTTACTTTTCATGGCCATTTTGCCTTTGGCAAAGAGCCAGAAGTCACACTGTGCCATGTCCAGTGAATGACATGCCTACGTGGCACTTGGTTGTGTTTGAAGGAGAGGTAGATGGGAAGAGACAAAAAATTAAATCATTCAAGATTGTCCTCATTTTTGTGGTAAATGCTATTCTTGCATTAAAGGGTTTATGATAGAGGATGGGATGTCCAGTCATCATGAGGATGGATAGCTAATGTGACATTAACAGCCAGTTTGGACCATGGGGAAGATAGACTCCTGGTGTTTATTTCTTTGTATGATCCCCTCCACTTGCATGTGGATGAAATCTGTGATTTGCTTCAAACCAGTAGAATATGGCAAAGGTGACGGGTTGTCACTCCTGTTATTATATTACGTACAGTTGTCATGTCTGTTTTGCTGAGACAGTCTCTCCCTTGCTGACTTTGAGCAAGCAAACAACTATCTTATAAAATACTCCATGGACAGGGTCATGGTGAAGACCTGAGGGTGGCCTCCAAAGACAGCCGGAAACAAACCACAGTATAGACATCACTTTTAAGGAAATGAGTACTGCCTGCAACCACCTGGGATTAAAAACAGATCCTTTCCCAGTCAAGCCAGATTCATAGAAACTGTGAAGCAATAAATGTGGGCTGTTTTATGCTGCTAAGTGTACAGCAATATTGTTATGCAGCAAAAGATAACTAATATGGATAGATCTGAGCAATATACTCCATTTAATTTGCAGCAGGCAGTCGCATCATATTAGAGGGTCATTCTCATTTTATTGACTCATATCACTGAATAGTGATACTGTAGTTGTTTGGAAAACTGTCCATAAATTAACATGGAGAGAGTGGCTCCACTTCCTGTCCTTGATTGATGACCATTAATATTTCCAATAATTTTAAAATCTTAATGTTTTCTTAACTCTTGGAAAAATCTTAGTTACACAGGGAGAAAAAAACAAAACAAAACAAAACAAAACAGGTGAAGAACCTCAGGTATTTTACCTTTTTGTTATTGCTAGAAATACTTTTTACCCTGCAAAGGAAAGTGAGCTGGGAATTGTGCTCTTGATGGCACAAAACCTTTATTTTCAAAGGCTGCTTTTTAAACCCAGCTAATGGGGAACAGAGAGAAAACTACCATAGGAGAGCGATCATCTTTAAACTACACCAGCCCTTAACAAGAAATTTAATTCTAAAAATAAACCACCAAGCACACCAATTGAGAGAGAAATGCCTTAATGGTTGTGGAAAATCTTTATGCCCTGAGAAATTGGTCACATTAAGGTACCATCTTGCTTTTATCTGCAGTGAACACAAAGTATGTTGATACATCAATTCATCGTTCTGTTTTAAGAGATTCATCCTAAGTAACAGCAAACCATGGAAGTACACAAAATCAATTTTGTTCTCCTATTTTCTGCTTTTGAGTGTCCTGGAATCTACCATGTAATGTTTGCACATTTTCCCTCTTAAATCTCTAGAAATTATTTTGGTTTGTAGGTGGCCAATGTTTTTATGCCATGAAATAATGTATCCTTAGGGACCTGCATGCAAAGAGGAACATCTGGAAGGATTTTGAGCTTCTCCCTGTTTTGCTCTTTTTGCAAGAGAACAACTCTGGAGGAGGATGTAGCCAAGGTGTCAGAACTGAAAACCATAAAAAATCTTCATGGACTCTTCATGCCAAAGGTGCAGAAGAAAACTATGAAGTTGCCTATTTGTTTGTTTATTTTACTAGGATTGAACCCAGTAGTGCTCTACCACTGAGGTATATCCTCAGCCCTCTCAATGTTTTTTTTATTATGATGATGATTATTACTATTATTATTATTTGAGGCAGGATCTCACTGAATTGCTCCCTCTGATCTGGAACTTGCAATCCTCGCTCCTTAGCCTCCCTCAGTGCTGGGATTGTATGTGGGCACCACGTGCTCTTCCATTGAGAAGGAACCAGGGCTACAGGTATAGCTTGGTGGTGGAGCTTTGGCTTAGCAGGCACAAGGCCCTGACTTTGACCCCCAGAACTGAAGGAAAAAAAGAAAGAGAAGGAAAAGGAAAAGGAGAAGAGGGGGAAGAAGAAGCTGCTACCAAACTACTTGACCGTCTGTAACCTCCCTCTGTCCCTTGACTCCAACCCCATGTCGTACGGAGAGTGGATGTAACAAAGACTGGGACTGTTCCTTCTCCTCCCTGTAGGAAGCCTTAGAGGTGGAGGATGCCGCCAGAAGGGGAAACCCCTGGCATCTCGTCCCCAGAGAGCAGCAAACTGGCTCTCTGAACTTACCCATTTTTTCCTTGACTGGTTTCATACATTCATCCTTCCTAAAGAATTTTACCTTCAGTTTTTAAGTCTCTGCCACAGCTCTCTCCCAAACCCTAATGTTTTTGTTGTTGTTTTTTAGAATTGGATCTCTATTTGAATTTTATTTCATTCTCTCATTCCAACTTTACAGAGGTATAATTTACATACAATAAAATGCAACATTGTAGGGATACAATCAGATACATCTTGATGGTGTATGTACGGTGTAACCACCCATGCAAGCAAGATATAGAACATTCTCGTTAATTTCTAAAGGTCCCTCATGTCCTTTTGCATTTAATCCTCACCCTCACTATTATTTCCAATTGCTTTTCCTTTTTCTAGAATGTTGTGTAAATATAATCATACTAGCACAATCGTTTTGAATATCGTTTCTTTCACTTAACATGATGGTTTCGTGATTTACCTACGTGGTTGCATGTATCAATAGTGCATTCTTTCTTATTGCGGAGTATGATCCCACTCTATGGGGAGAGCACGATTTATTTATCTTGCTTTTCATTTTTATTTAGTCCCTACACTTTTCTTGCTCTGTTTATAACAAGTTGATATTTTGTTGTTACTGAATAGTCATTTCCTCTTTAACATTATCTCCGTAGTTAGTTGGTACAGTATAACAGAAAGCTATTGTTTTCATTTTTTATTTTTTGCTGCTGAGGATTGGACCCAGGTTGTTTGCATTGAGCTACATCTCCAGCCTTTTTTATTTTTATTTTGAGACAGGGTCTTGTTAAATTACTCAGGCTGGCCTTGATCTTGTGATCCTTCTGCCTCAGTCACCTGGGTAGCTGGGATTACATGCATGCACCACCGCATTCATCTTTTATTGGGCCATTTCTGACTCTCTCTCTCTCTCTCTCTCTCTCTCTCTCTCTCTCTCTCTCTCTCAGCCTGGGATTGAACTCGCTAGACCGTATCTTGAAATTCTTGTTGGTTTTAATAATACTTTTAGTTGGGTCTCTTGGATTTTTTTAGGTTTATGGTCTTTTTACCTATAAATAATAACATTATCTCCTTTACCAAGAATAATACCCACTTGTTCCTCCCGCCCCAGGATTGAACCCAGGACCTCCACACTGAGTTGTAGCCCTGCCTCTTTTTAAATTTTGAGACAAGTTGCACTAAGCTGCCAAACTGAGGCTTGAATTTGAACTTGTAATCCTCTTGTCTCAGCCTCTCAGAGTGCTAGGATTGAAGGTATGCACCATTGGCTTCTTTTTATCTTACTTTTGTAATGTCTGAGGAAAAGCAGAAAAATGAAAAGGAGAAGGTTAGGGTATGGGGATGAAGAGGCAGAGAGCAGTGGAGTGGGGGAGAGAGAGAGAAAAAAAATGCCACAGCCCAAATTCTCAATGTTGTGGGGGAAACGAATGCACTGAGTAGACACCTTGGAACTCAGTTTGGAGCGAGCTGAGGGGAAAGTGGCTGAAAAAGTCCAAGCAGGAATTGATTTCCTAAGTGAGAAAATTATATAGGATGTGGCCCTTTCCCTTAATTTCCAGTCTCTGCCCTAAACATCTAGGAGCTTTAAAGGTGGGAGGGCGTGGGTACCAGCATGAAAGAAAAGACCCCTCCCTACAGCCAGTTCTCTCCTCTCACTCCAAGGCTAGGCCTACTGGCAGCAGGTGGGGGGGATGTTGCACCAAGACCCATGAAGACTATGGGGTTCGCTAGGAACATTTTTTACCGGTAGAAAAGAGAAATTCAATAGGTAGTAGTTGAAGGAAGAAGTTGGAAGAAAACACAGTGATTTCTTGGATAAAATATTCAACAAACTGGTCGCATTTAAAAAGTGGCATTTCTGTTATTGTTTTAGGAAAGGTGCAGTTAAGGGGAGCCTAGAGAAACGGTGCCGTTTGGGCTGCAAGCACATCCATGTATCTGTGGAAGCATCTTTTTGTGAAATAGACTGGGATGTTGCCTTTCACGGCACTACCAGATGAATCACTAGGTAAATAAAATTTATCAAGGGTTCTTTGTTTGCACCTGTACAAGATATGGG
Organism: Dasyprocta punctata; assembly: GCA_004363535.1. NCBI lineage: Eukaryota > Metazoa > Chordata > Mammalia > Rodentia > Dasyproctidae > Dasyprocta > Dasyprocta punctata. The sequence goes on from RJWM01013358.1 coordinate 7,428, forward strand.
GCTGTCCCTGTCCCTGCAGTTACTCGGTTGGGCCACTAGATCGCGCTTCTGCTTCGGTGAGGCAAAATGCAAACCGGACAAGGATGCTTTAAAGGTACTAGGAAGAGACTGATATTGAAGGCACTGAGGAGCTACTGGAAGAGAAGTATAGGTGGCCATTAGGCAAAGTGCGATGAGTATGACCTGGAGAAATGCCTGAATTTCATATAAGATTTTTTTTTTTGTACCGGGGATCGAACTCACGACCTTGCACTTGCCAGGCAGGCGCTTATGCCACTGAGTTAAATCCCCAGCCCAATATAAGAATTGTTTTACTCAAAAAGGAAAATAAAAATGGAGGTGAGAGGGAAAAACAAAAAAGAAAGAAAAAAAGAAGGAAAGGAAAGGTAAAAAAGAAAATGAATTATAACAAATAGAAACAATGAGACATCATTTCATACCCAGGATTGCTCTTATGTATTTAAAAACATGGACCGTAACAAGCGCTGATGAGGCTGCAAAGAAACTGGAGCCTTAATTCATTGCTAGTGGGAGTTTAAAATGGTGCAGCCACGGTGGAGAACAACCTGGTGGTTCTTCAAAGAGTTAAACATAAGATCACTGTAAAATTCGTCAGTTCTATGCCTAGATTTATACCCAAAGAATAGAAAACAGGTACTGAAATAGATACTTGTATACTAGTGTTCATTCAAAAAGTGAAAACAGTCCAGTTGTTAATCAGCAGATGACTGAATAATGTGATACACACATACAGTGGAATACTTCTCAGTCATAAAGTGGAATGAAATTCTGACGTCTTACAGCAAGGACAAACCTTGAAAATATGCAGAGTAAAATAAACTAGGCACAAAAGGACAAAAACAGTATGGTTGCACTTACACGAGGCACTTACAGTCAGCAAATTCATGGAGACAGAGAGCTGAAAAGAGATTGTCAGAGATGAAGTGTGGAGTAATGAGGAGTTATTGTTTACTGGGCATGAGTCTGTCTGGGATGATGAAAATGTTCTGGAAATGGGTAGTAATGATGGTTCTCCAGTGTTGTGAATATACTTAATGCCACTAAATCGAGCACTTAAAAATTGCTAAAATGGGGAGCATTATGTACATTTTACCATAATATAAATAAATAAATAGGACTAAACTCTCTGGTACTGATTCTTGGCTAAGCGATGCTTCTGATATTTTATTAGCTGACCTGCCACTGGACCTTGTCCACACAGGGATGCAAAAGTGGTCCCAGGAGATACTGTGAAGGAACAACCTTGACTGCTGATCTACAGGGTTATGAGAAGTTGGGGCAGTTGTCTGTCCTACGGTACATACCTCAAATACATAACAGAGGCAAAAAAGGGATACAGTTGGCTTCTGCCTACAGTATTTGTCCTTGGGAAAGTTAAGACACTCAGAATACCCACTGACTAAGCTTGAGGGTAACAGGCTGTAGGTAAGGACTTTCTGTCATTTATTCCACAAACAGGACTCTCTGGATGATTGAAGAGTGCCACCTTCACGCAGAGGGTAACAGCACCTGGTACTATTTGGGCAACCTTTGGAATGGAATAATGAGTATGTAAGACTCTTGAGCCACTCTCTTATTTCAAGAAGTAATTAAGATATGATCTGGTCCATGGAAGGGGGACATCTCACATTGGGTAAGGCCAGGGTTGGATGGTTGGTAGGGGAATCAGATTGCTCATCTTAATTGTCATCCTGTTAAATACTTAGACTTCAAACAATGGTGGGATATAAACCATGCCAATAGGCATTTGTACTTTGCATATTCACCAGATGATTGCTTAACCCTGTTTGGGCCTAGAGCTAGTTTATGACCAATAGAAAAAATAAGGATAATGCATAAAGAAGAAAAGAGCTAAGTGTCTTTTCTGAAGACAGAGTGGCCCTTATACAGAGATTAACAGTGGTCTTGGTGAGGGTTAATTTTATGCATCAACTTGTCTGGGCAATAGGATGCCTGAACATCTGGTTAAGTATCAATTTGGATGTGTCCATGAGGGTTTCTGGAAAAGATCAGCATTTGAATTGTGGACTAAATAAAGAAGATGGGCCTTACTGTGGTAGGTGGGTGTCATCCAACCAGTTGAGGGCCACATTGAACAAGAAGGTGGCCGAAGGCTGATTTTACTCTCTCTGCCTGATTGAGTGACCAAGGTCTTCTCCCGTCGTTGGCTTGGAACTTGTACCATGGGTGCTTCTGGTTCTGAGGTCTCTGGCCTCGGACTTCAATTCACACTCTTGGTGTTCCTGGGTCTTCAGCTTGCAGGCAGCAGACTGGGACTTCTTAGCCTGCATTATCATGTGAGCCAGTTCCTTCTCAAACTGATTTATCTATCTGTCTGTCTGTCTGTCTGCCTGCCTATTTATCTATCTATAGATCTATCTATCTATCTATCTATCATTTTTTATTGATTCTATTTCTCTACACAGTCATGACTAGTATTCTCACTTTTCTGATATTAAAATGTCATTTCCTAGTTGACTATGGAAGTGCTCACCTATAATCATAGGATTCTGGAGCTGAGGCAGAAGGATTACAAGCTTGAGGCCAGTCGAGCTACATAGTGGGACATCATGGAGAAAGGGTGGGCGGGGTGGGGGGAGAGCTGACTCAAAATAAAAGGAACAGGGCTGGGGGATGGGGATGTAGCTCTATGACTGTTATGCCAAAAAAAAGGCATTCCCTTTTCAAAATGGTAACTGATACTTTAACAATTATTTAAGCATTTAAAATGTTATTCTAAAATAAGATAAAACATTAAAAATAAACATTAAGCATTGAAAACAATGCTTTTTTAAGGAATAAACATTTAAGTCACTTAAAAAGCGTATCTGTGACCTCCTATCATGTTATTCTTGCCTGAACTAACTCTTCCCTAACTGTACTGGTTGTGGTAAGGCCAATGGTGCCACCTCTTTCACCACCCCAGAGAAGCCATGTTCTAATCCCTAGAACCGGTGAATAGAGTACCTTACATGACAAAATGGACTTGGAAGATGTAATTAAATTAAGGATCTTGTGCTAAATTATTCTGGATTATCCAGGTGAGGCTAGTATGGGTACAAAGGTCTTCCTGGGAGGGAGACAAGAAGATCAGGGAAAGATGGAGATGTGAAAAATGAAGGAGAGAACAGGAGGGAGGAAAGGGAGGAGAGAGAGAGTGTGAGAGAGTGAGAGGGTGAGAGTGAGAGAGAGAGAGGAGAGAAAGAGCTACATTTGCTACCTTGTAGGTTTTGAAGACAGAAAGGAAATAGTAAATAAAATAACCTGTAACAAGTGAAAAGGGAAAGGCAAAGGGATTCTTCCTGGAATCTCAAGGGTGAGGCCCATTGCCAACACCCTGCTCTTAGTAAAAGGATACCTGTGTCAGGCTTCGGTGTTGTTTTAAGGCACTGCATTTGTGGTCATTTGTTATATCAACCACAGTAAGTTAATACCCTGGGCTCCCTACTGTTTCTTCCCCATGTCAGGTTCCCTCCCACCGTATGACCCTTGCATGCGAAGCCTCTGCCTGAATTTCTTTTCCTGGTTTTCTCTTACACTTGGTGTCTTTAGTCAAACATCACCCTCTCAAAGACACGGTTCCTGACCACTTTAACATTGTAACTCTTCCCCTGGATCTTTCCCCAGGATTTTTCTTCATAGCATATTTGACTTGTTTTGCTTATTGTCTGCCTCTGCTCACTAGAACTTGAACTTCACAGGTCAGGAATTTATTGCTCTTTTTTGTGGTACTTGAGATCGAACCCAGGGTCCCTGCACTGAACTACATCTCAGGCCCTTTTTATTTATTTTTAAAAATTGAGACAGAGCCTTGCTGAGTCCTAAATTGCCCAGGCTGTGCTCAAACTTGTGATCCTCTTGTCTTAGCCTTCTAGAGTGCTGGAACTACAAGCATGCACCACTACACTTGGCTAACTAAGGCCAAGGATTTTTAATTTAATTTAATTTCTTATTTTTTTAGAGTATGTGCTCTACCCTTGAGCTACATACCTCTCGCCTGGTCAGGGATTATTATAGGGTTTACCTCCTCCTGTCTCCCCAACATCCAAAACAATTCCAGCAAGGAGTAGGCACTCAATGTATGTTTGCTAAGTGAATGAATGAATGACATCTGATGAGGCCTTCCTATTCCTCTTGCTCAAGAAATAACCAGATTATTTTAATCCCTGTATTTCCTTTATATCTCTTAAATGGGCTTTATTGGTGTCTTCCATTGTTCAAGAATAAATATTCACAGCAGGCTTACCAAAGGCCAACACTGTGCAAGTTGATTATTGCTTGGAGCAGGATAGGTGCAATGCCCATTCTTATGCAGCTAGAATATGGATGGGCATAAATAAGGGATTAAAAGAATAAATATTAGGTTGTCAGGAAGGGTAGAGAGTAAATTTTACTTTAAAAAAGTTATTATTACACGCAGACCTAAAATAAAAACAAATGCAAGATACGGGACATAGTTAATCATATTCCCAGGGCAAGGTATTTGTCTTCTTGGAGGTTGGCCAAGGCACAAGACATGGTATAGAATAAATATAAGCTTCTCATCAATTTCGAGAAATTGACATTCATCTAGACTCTGATTAGTAGGATTTTCCAATCCAACGTCAGGAGTAATTATGTTAAGTATCCAGAGAGGAATTGAAACACTGCGGGGATTTGATGACATTTTTCTCCCCTGGTTGCCCTTAAAGAACAGCTGATGTGAATCAGGTGCCTGAATTTCTTGTATTACAAATGCACTGGGGATTAGAAAACACCCCTGAAGTTGTTGGCTGAAGGTTTAGACATAAGTTTTATGGTTTGTAGCATTTTTGAAGAAACACAGTTAACTGACTTGCCCAAACATCACAGAAAAATTGTCTAGAATCAAGTAGCAGAGAGGATAATTGCAATTTAATTAAGTTTTGAAAATTTATCTGTCCTTGTTAAAAGCTTCATCGAAGGTCAAAGAAAGAAAAAAAAATCATGGATAAAAAATCATTCACTCAGATTTTTAAAAAAGTATTTAGAAAGTGATGGGGTCAGAATGAAGGTCCTAACAATTAGTTAAAAATTTTGTAACATTTAAAATGTATTTTGCTTAGTTTGTAAGGCCCACTGATTTAAATAAAGTATATGTCATGTTTTCATTGGAAATTTTCGCAGCATAGTTATCATGTGGTCTTCCATCCAGGGTAATTTTGTCCCCTAGGCAACCAATGTCTGGAGAAACCTTTGGGTGTCATGACTAGAATTATATGGTGGTGGATGAAGTCTTGGCATACTGCAATGCATAGGACAGAGTCTCCACAACAAATAATCCCCAAATGTCTGTAATGCTGAGGATGAGAAACCTAGAGTTACAGTGACGTTTCATATTGATTTACTGGCTTTAGAATTTTCCTTTTCTTTTTCCTTCCTTGTTTTTGGCAGTACTGGGGATTGAACCCAGGATCATGAGCACGGAAAGCAAGCACTGTACCATGAAGTTACATTTCCAGTCCTTAAATTCTTTTTTGAGATAGGCTTTTGCTAAATTGCCCAGGCTTGTCTTGAACTTGCAATCTTCCTGCCCTAGCCGCATGAGTAGCTGGCATTACAGGTTGTGCCACTGTGACTGGTTCCCTTTTACATTAAAAAATTCAGCTATAATTGACATACCTTAACTTTTACTTTTCTAAAAGTATAGAATTCTGTTATTTTAAATATATTTATTAAGTTTTGTATCCATCATCTCTATTTAATTCCAGAATATTTTCATCACCTCAAAATGAAACTATACATGAACAATATTCAGAATATTGACAATGTCAAATGCTGGAAAGAAGGAACAGGAACTCTCATTTGTTGCTCGTAGAACTGGAAAGCAGTGCAGCCATTGTGGAAGACAGTTTGACAGTTCCTAATCAAATGATACTTATTCAAAATTATACTCTTTTATACTTACTGAAAGGAGGTAGAAATTTATATTTACACAAAAAACCTGCAAGCATATGTCTGCAGAAGCTTTATTTGCAATTGACAAAACTTGGAAGCAGTAGGTGAATAGATGAATAAACTGTTGTACATGCAGACAGTGGAATATTACTCAGAGCTAAAAAAGAAATGAGGTGTGAGGACATGAAAAAACATGGAGGGATTTTAAGATGCATGCTACTAAGTGAAAGAAGCCAGTCTGAAAAGGCTGCCTACAGTGCAATTCCAATTATGTATGACATCCTGAAAAGGCAAAACTATGTAGACAGTAAAAATAGCAGTGTTTAGATAGGGGTTTGAGGGAGGAAATGATGAATAAGTAGAGCAAAGATGAGTTTTAGGGCAGTAAAAATACTGTTTGACACCATAATGGGGTATACATGGAATTATACATTTGTCCAAAACCCACTGAATGTATACAATTAAGACTGAATCCTGATGCAAACTATAGACTTTGGATGGTAATGATGTTTTAACCATCACTTATAACAGATGTGCTTTTGTGTGCAAGAGTTGTCAATTATGGGAAATCTATGCAAGGAGTGTAAGGGATGTTGCCATACCTTCCTCCCAATTTTGCTGTGAACCTAAAATTGATATAAAACAAAAACAAAAATCACAATGTAATTCTACAATGCACCTATTGTAATGATTAAAACAAAAAATATGAGAGAGAGAGAGAAAGACAGAGAGAGGGAGAGAGATACAGAGAAAGGGAGAGAAAGAGGGAGAGAGGGAAAGAGAGACAGAAAAAAGGAGAGGAAGAGACAGAGAGAAAGTGAGGGAGGGAGAGAAGGAAGGAGGGAGAGAGAGAGAGTGAGAATGAGAAATTCCATACTCAATAGCAGTCACTCCCCAGGCCTCTGGCAACCACTAAAGAAGGCACCTTTTGTCTATGGTTTTATCTTCTCTAGGCATTTCATGTAAATGGGATCATACAGTGTGTGGCCTTTTGTGTTGGCTAGATTCTTTTACTGAATCCCTTCCTGCACACCTCCACCCTGGACTGGTGATCAAACCCAGGGTATCTTGAATGCTAGACAAATGCCCCACTATTGAGCTGTACTTTCTGAGCATAATATTTTTGAGGTTCATCCACATCACAGCCTGCATTAGTAGTTTAATCATTTTTATGATTAAATAATATTTCAGTGCTTGGATATGCCATTTTTTTGTTTGTACACTCATCAATTAGTAGACATTTGGGTCACTTTCACTTTTTGGTTGCTAATATTGCTGTCAGGAATTTGTGTATTTTGAGTAACGCTGTGAATCTGTGTACAAGGTTTTGTGGGGATGGGTGTATATTTTCATTTCTTTTGGGCATATACCTAGAGGTGAAATTGTTAGGTCATATGGTTGCTCTATGTTTAACACTTTGAGGAACTTCAAAACTCTCCTCCAGTGTGACTACATCATTTTACATTCCCACCAGTAATTGCAAGAGGGTTCAGTTTTCACTGTCTCTGATTACAGCCATCCTAGAGGATGTTAAGTGTTATTGTGGCTTTGATTTGCATTTCTCTAATGACTAATGATGTTGAAGATATTTTCTTGGGCTTACTGGGTGTTTGCATATATTCTTTGGAGAGATGTCTGTCCAAATCTTTTGCTTATTTTAAAAACTGAATTTTTTGTGTCAAATTATAAGAATTCTTTGTATTTTGCTTAGTAGTCTCTTATCAGATGCATGATTTACAAATATTTTCTGACAGTTTGAGTTGCCGGCCTTAGATTTTACAAAACTTTCACATCTCTTTTCTCTTAAGTTTCACAATTGGCATAGATTTGGACTCAAAGAGGTCAAGTGATGTGTGTAGAATCAGAAGTTAGTTCACTCACGAATTCAATAAACTTTTATGAAAGGCCCACAAAATTGATTTTTGGTAGGCTAGAAAGAAGTGAAAACAAAGGTCTAGAATTTGATTTTTATCTGAGTTTAGAACCTCTACTTTACATAGAACATCACTGGAGTATGAGAAAGGGAAGGGAAAGAAAAAGAGAGAAGAAAAAAGAGAGGAGACCCAAGTACAATGCTGCTTGTTTGTGTGTATTACTTAGAAATCTCTTTCTTTTGTATAATTCTCTTCATATAAAATTCCAATTATGAAAACATGAAGCATTTATTCTAAGGTCTAGTCCTTATTTAAGCAAGTGGAGTCCATATATATATATATTATTATTATTTTTTTTTTGGTTTCCTCCTGTTAAATTATTTGACTATCACCTTCTTTGATTTCATCATGACAGATCATAGAATAAGGACTGGATCATTTTGAGGTCTTTTAGGTCACTTTTTATGTAAGTAAGAGTGAGTTCTCCTATGGGACAGACTCCTGTTCATCAAGACTGATGACGAAGCCAGATTGCCAGTGTATTATATGATAACGAATATTCAGGTGTGGTGGTGCATGTCTATAATCCCAGTATGTGAGAGGGAAAGGCAGGAGGATCCAGGTTTGACGTTAGCCTGGGCTGCATAGTAAGACTCAGTCTCAAAACCAAAACAAACTAACAACTTTCCTACAAATGCAAACCAAAGCAAAAATTACAATGAGGTTGCAGGTATAACTCACTGGTATAGTACTTGTTTAGCATGCCTGACATCCTGGTTCAAACTCCAGCATGGGGTGGGGAGAGGGGTAGAAAGAAAGAAGAAAAAAATTACATGAAAAAATACACACTGTGGTTAATACTGTAATATCCTCACTCTTTCTAGGCAAATGTTTCCTGATGCTGACTGTACATGAAAGTCACTTGGGGAGCCTATGCTTACCTCTAGAACAGTAAAATGAGGCTCTTTAGTGAATTAGTTACCTTTCTGTTGCTGGAACAAAATACTTTTTTTTTTTTTTTTGCGGCACCAGGGATCAAACTCACAACCTCGCACCTGCCAGGGCAGGCGCTTAAGCCACTGAGCCGAACTCCCAGCCCTAGTTTTTTGAGGCAGGGTCACACTATGTAACTCAGGCCAGTCTTGCGCTCGTGTTGTAGCCCAAGCCGGCCTCGAACTCACAACGCTTCTCCTACCTCATGGAACAAAATACTTGACACACACAATTTTAATGAAGAAAGATTTATTTTGGCTCACGGTTTTAGAGTTTTCAGTACCTGGTTAGATGGTGCCAAGGCAGAAACATGGGGCGCGGGTATAGAGGAAGAAAACCACTCACTTCATGGCAACTGGGAAGCAGAGACAAGAGAGAGCTAGAGAGAAAAGAAAGGGCCAAGACAGATATAACCTTAGAAGGCACAGTCCCAATGACCTATTTCCTCCAGCTGGTTCCCAGCTCCCCACCTTCTAATAGCATTCATCTATGACCTCCTCAATGGATCAGCCCACTGGTGAAGTTAGTGTCCATTTGTCTAATCACCTTCCAAAAGCCTCATCTCTCAACACATGACCCTTACGGGGAAGTTTTTTTCCCCCCAAACCATAGCGCACACGCACACACACACACACACACACACACATGCTGTGGTGTCCAGATATCAGTAATTTTTAAAACTCCCCAGGTAATCCTGATGCAGGAGGTGTGATAGAAAAATACAGTGGGTCTTTAAATAAAAATTATTACAGTATAACACTCATGACCGTTAACCCCCCCTTGAAATACTCTCTCTTGCTTCAGACACATTTATCCCATCATTCTTGACACTTTCTGAAGCAGTTTTCGAAGTTCTCTTTTGTGAATGTCTTTAATTGTACTGTTGTGACTACTGCAATGACCTGAATTGACTCAAAACATTTATCTTTCATGGTCGTTTTGACTTTGGGGAAGAGCCAGAAGCTGCATAGGGCCAGACCCAGTAAATAAGGTGGTCAGGACATGCCACAGTGCTTTTACACACAGGCCATTCTATTGGATGGCACTTTGCAACAGCCTTCATGGTATTCTTTTTTTTTTTTTTTTTAATCACACTGTGTGAAAGACACTCATAAAAGAGGACTTTCAGAACTGCTTGAAAAAGCTGCAAAAATGATGAGATAAATATGTTCAAGGAAAGGAAGAATATTTCAAGGGGGCCACATGGTAATGTGTCTTTTACTCTGATAAATCATTTTAATTTAAACATTCACTGTATTTTTAATCACTCCTTATACACATAAGGTCTCAAATCATGTTCCCGGACCATCTCTATGAGAAACCAAATTATAAGCAAATGAGCAGGGAGTTAGATTTCATCAGTTAGTCCACAAATATTTGTAAATCCAGTATTTATTCCATCCTGGATGCTGGGATAAACCTAACTAGAAATCATTACAGTTTGATGGTTTTTTAAAATGGCTGCAGATGTGGCCAGGAGGTTGGCTCAGTGGCTGAAGCGCTTGCCTGGCAGGCATGAGGTTGTGAGTTCGATCCCTGGTGAAAAAAAGAAAAAAAAAGGGCTGCAGAATCAATGAACCCACTTCAAATCCTGGGTCCAGCACTTACAGCCTGTGACTCAACTTCTTGAAACTTCTGTTGGGAAAATGGAGTTGCTAATAATAGGCCTGTGTTTTCCAAATTAAAAAAATTTTTTTTAAAGCTTTATCCATGTAATCTGTATTACTGTTCAACATTTTCTTTACTGACTTGAAATTTTATTTCTTAAATATCTCTTTTGTCCTAAGTGATCTCACCCCAAAGTGATCTCACTTATATCTGGTTTGCCAGACTAGCTACAGTTTTTTCTAACATACAGCAAATACGTAATTTAAAAAATAAACAGCATTTGTGTGCCACTTGCAGGTATCTCTCCTAACAGTAAAGGGGACATGTATTTGGGAAGCAATAAACATGAGATATGGGTTGCACTTAGAAAGCAATGGTAAGTATTTTTGTGGTAATTATTGTCATGCATTAGATGTTACTTGTGGTTAAAATAGCTTGAGGAGCGATAACAAATGCTGGCATGGCTGTGGGGAAAAGGAATCCTTCTCCACTGTTAGTGGGAATGCAGACTGGTGCAACCACTGTGGAAAACAGTGAGAACATTCCTCAAAAAACTAGGACTAGAGGCCCCATTCAACCCAGTTATTCCCCTTCTGGGTATCTTCGCAAAAGAATTAAAAACATAATACTACAGCGATATATGGGTACCCATGTTCCTAGCAGCATAATTTGTACTAGCCAATCTTGAAAACAACATGATACACACCAACTGAGGAATGGATAAAAAGATGTGACATTTTTATATGATGGAGTACTACTTAGCCATCAAGAGGAGACTTTTATAGGTAAACGGATGCAACTTGAGACCATACTCATTAGTGAAATAAATAAGATACACATGTGTAAGCATTGTATTGTCTCATTAGTGTGAGAAGCAGAAAGAAATAACATATGTATATGTACTTGTATATTAAAAATAGTTAAGATAGTTATAATACTGATTCTCTGAGTTCAATGAAGAGAAAGATTTGTGCTGGTATTGTTTGGACAATTGATTGCAGATGTCTTGTGCTCTGGGTGGATGATTTGGGGATGACAATTTGCAATGTATGTACCATTGTTGTCCCTTGATTGATGTGTTTTAAAATTCTGTTGTAATTTTTTTCTCCTTCTTTGTTTCTACTTTTCCTCCTTGAAATAAAATGGATTTGGAAAAAAAATTAAAAGTTGGCAAAATTAGGTTGAAAAAAATAGCTTGAGGAACTCTTCCTTATTCAGCCCATTTTTTTGGTGGTATAACAATATACTGCAGGCAAGGTAACTTATAAAGAATAGAGGTTTGTTTGGCTAATGGTTCTGGAGGCTAGGAAGTTTAAGAGCATGGCATTGGCACATGTTCAACATCTGATGAGGGCTTTCTTACTGCATCATTACATGACAGGGGGAACCCATGGTAAGACAGAGCAAGGCCTCTCTTCCTTTTCTAATAAAACCATAAATGCAATCCTGGGGCCCCATCTAAATTATCTCATCTAATGGTAATCATCCCCTAGAGGCACTACTTCTAAATACTGCCAACACATTAATTTAGAGGTTACATGCCCAACACATGAAATTTGAAGGTCCTATTCAAACCAATGCACTTCCAGACACAATTGGAATAGCATTGTCTTTTTCTATCTAGAAGGGATCAGTTCCTCCATTTTTTTCTTTTCTTTTCTTTCTTTTATTTGGAGGGGTCTTTTTGAGACAGGGTTCCACCAAGGAGTTCGGGCTAGACTTTGTAGCCCAGGCTGGCCTCAAACTAGCAGCGATCCCCTTGCCTCAGTCTCCTGAGTGCTGGAATTATAGACGTGCACAACCACACCCAGATAACTCCTCCATTCTTAATGTTCCACTGAATCTAATTTGATTCTTGCAATGTTCCTCTTATCTCTTTAAGTGCTTTGGTGTATATCTGCTTGTGCCATCTCCCAGCTGAATGCTCCGAGGACAATTACATTTACTGTTTTTCACATTTTAGGTGGGGTATTTGCCTTCTTTTTACCCTTCACTGCCACAGGAACTTTTCAGTTGACCACTGTGGTTTGCTTACAGTTCCTGTTTCCCCACCATCCTTGTCCTTTCAAGAACAGAAAAGAAGGGTGTCTTTTTCACTTGAGGAGCCACAGTGCTTGCTACAGTAAATATTTATGGAATAAGTGAATGAGGAAATGCAGAAACATCGTAGCATCCCTCATTAGTACTCAGATATAATTTGTTCTTCAGAATTCCCATGACACTGAGCTATATAGTGTGACCCTGCCTCAAAAAGACTAGGGCTGGGAGTTTGGCTCGGTGGCTTAAGTGCCTGTCTGGCAGGCGTGAGGTTGTGTGTTTGATCCCTGGTGCCACAAAACAAAACAAAACAGAATTTCCATGACAATAACCATCCTGGACTCAGGTTTAGCAAATAACTGACTCATATTGTGTAAGAGCAAACACAAGCCTCCCGACTTCTTATTAGTCTAGTTTTAATGACAGTTTATTCTGTTCAGCAGCATCTGATCCCTTTAGTATTGGTACCACCATTTTTGGTTCATTCTTATTCTCTTTCCCCATAAATTTTCTGTATAATTATACTCCTGAAAGAAAATTGGGTTTTGCTTTATGTTTGTTTCTTTATTATGTCTGTTATTTAGTCTCTGTCTTGTTTTACAAAGGATTTGCAAAGGCTGATAATTGTTCTAATGGGAAATTAGTAGAATAGCTAGGCTGGAGTAGGACAGTGCAAAATGGTGCTATTCGCATTCTATTCTAACTTAGATTGCACAAGTCTCAAGATTCTGGTTTGTGATACCTGGAAACATACGTTTGGCTGGATGAGAAAAATCAGCAGAAGCATTGACTACGTTGACATTCACAGCTTTCCTGAGACTTAAAAATTTTCATATCAACAGCTGGCTTCAACCCTCTACAATCTGCTTTGTACCTCCTCTCACCTTGCCACTCCTAATTCTTGCTTAAGTTCTTCATATCTTTAGAAACATTTCTCATTTTTTAATATATATATATATATTTTTGGACTGGGTCACCCCTTGCAACATGACAAAAGTAGAGACTGGGAGAATTTTTCAGATCTTCTGAAAAGTAGGTTTTGTGTGGAGAAAAGGAGTTTGGAATCAGTCCAGGAGTTTCAAACCCAGTCCCAACACCTAAGTTGCAAGACCAAGATTATCACTCCATCTGTCTGCATTGTGGTTTTCCAAAGTTAGGAGTTACAGTTCCTGCCCCCTAGGCCTGTGGCAAGGCTGAAATGAAATAAAATACTTGATAAAAAAGGGGAGGGACTTGATAAATAGTAGCTATCACTATAATCTCAGGAACAAAAAGCAAGTTATATATGAGTAAAATCATGTATTAAGTTCCCATGTTTGATTTTGTGCTGCTGTATGTGTGTGATAGTACATCTTGAATTCTCCCCAATGTAGAGATTAGAAAAGTATGGAAAGGACTACCTTTCTTTAAAGATTTTTACATACCTAAAAAGAACACATACAGTTTAATCATTATAAAACAATATCTCATTATTATCAGTCAGGTTAGGAAACAGATCATAGCATCACCCTTGCCACCCTAAAAGACCTCCTGCCCCATCCCAGGGATTCTACTATCCTGACTTTTGCTTTATGACTTTGCCACTTGTATGTACATCACTCCCTGAGCAATGTGGCTCTGCTTTGTTTGCTTTTGAAATTTATATTGATAGAATCACACTTTATTGTCTTGCTCCTTTCCTTGGCATTGTTTTGAGACTCATTATATCATTGTGGTTAGCTGTAATTTATTCTTTTTCATTACTGCATGAAAACATTGCTATATAAAAATTTATTTTTCCTCATGCTGTTGGACGTTTGGGTAGCTTCCAGTTTTTTTTTTTCTGTTATGTTGTACAACACTATTTTATATTGTGTATTCTTGTACACATCTCACAGTGTACATAATTAGGAGTTTCTCTAAGATAGAGAAACTACTCCCAAGGACAGTCATAGAATGCACAATTCTTCAATGTTAGCAAATGGTGCCAAACTCATTTTCAAAGGGATTGTTTATGCCGCTATCACTTATGTATGACTATGAGTAGATCTACATCTTTGCAAACACTGTCAGATCCTTTTTTTCTCTATTGTTTTTAATTTTTCCTGATTACGAATGAAGCTGGGCACATTTCATACATTTGTGGGCCATTTGGATTTCCTTTTGCTTAACTATCTGGTCTTTATTTTAAAATGTCCTTTCAGGTGGTCTCAGTAACCGTCACTAACTTGTTGCAGAGCAATCAGCAGAGATGCAGGACTGAAGCAGGCTGAATTCAAACTCAACACATTTGCTGCTTCAGTTGGAGCAGAGAACCAACTGGTTTCCCAAAGTAACAAGTACTTCCATTTTAGCTATGTATGAAGGACAAGAAGTCCAGGATGAGCAGACTTCTTCCGGGTAGGTGGTCATAATAGAGGACAACGCCTAGCGACCTCCCCAAGGGATCCTACACAAACAGACTCGTCCCTACACACTACATCGTGCATAACCGCCAAATTCAAACTTCCAAGACCTGCCCTGCCGGGTTTGCCATTCCCCTTTTCCTATTGGTCGCAAGACATAGGAAGGAACAATTTGATTGGCTCTCCCCTTTACTTCCTTCGTCCCTTTAAGGCATTGGGCGGGGCCTGGTTGAGGTACTGCTGTCTGTCATAGGATCGGGCACACTGACTGGTCCAGGCGCGGCTAAGCCCCGCCCGCGCCATTTCCCAGGTTCAAACGCCCGGGCGGGAGGCGCTGGGCGGAGCAGACCGAAGTCTTGAGGGGTCCGCTGAGGGTGAGTCTAATCCTGTACCCTATGTTTTCCCCACCCTGCCTCTGTCAGGCCTGGGGAAGGGCCGCCTCCACCCACACAGATCCCGGCTTTTCCTCGAGCAGCGGGAGGGCGGTGATTCCATCTCCAGGGATACGGGGGCCAGGAGGGTCTTCCCGGCCGGCTGCGCGCGCGCCTGCTCTGCACGAGATCCGAGGGGCCCGCCGGGGGTTCCTGGGGCTGGAGGCACCTCTTAAATGGGAGAGTCCTGTGCACGTTCCCCTCTCTCTCCTCTTAGCGTCACCTGCATTGTTCTCACTAGAAGAGTCTGTCAGCCCTCATTGTCTGTGTGACCGTAACCGTTTACTTAAACTCTCTGTTCTGGTGTCTGCATACTCTTGGTGTCCACCGCAGCACCTTTTTCTCTGTGCGTCCCCTTTCACTCTGCTCCAGCCCGAACATCTTCCTTGCTGTAGTTGGAGAGGTCAGGTCTTGTTTTAGGACCGTTGCCCTCGCTGTTCCTTCTGTCAGAGATATAGTACCTTCTCCTCCCCAGAGACCAGCAAGGCCTGCAGGCCAACCCTTCAGGTCTTGGTTTAAATGCTCCTTAGTCAGTGAGATTTACTGATTACACTGTTAAAACCTGCCCCATCCCAATTGCTCTTACCTTGCTGATTACTTTTTAAAACTTATCATCTGCTAATATACCATGTAGTTTGCTTATTCCAGTCATTCACTCAATAACTAGAGTATTTCTTCACAGTTGCTACATGCCAGCCTATGTGTGTGCCCACTCCGTGGGGACAAAAATTACTTGTGGAGCTCACATTCTCCGGTGAAGGCAGGTAATGAACAAAATTGCGAGAGACTATGTCAGGGAAATGTATCACTTCCTGTTATAGGGAGTAAAACCAGGGGTTTCACCTCCTTGGGCAGACTTAAGTTCCTAAAAATGAGTAGTGACTGATTTTCATCTCCCTGTCTCTGACATCTTGAAGGAGATTGGGATATGTCAAACACTTCCTGCTTAGTGTTCCTACACACTTGACCTTTTTTCTTATCCATTCAGCACCTGTGGGTTGCAGTTTAAATAGCACCTGAAGTTTAAATAGCGCCATTCAGCACCTGAGATGTTGAAATTTAAATATGGAGCACGGAATCCACTGGATGCTGGTGCTGTTGAGCCCATTGCCAGCCGGGCCTCCAGGCTGAATCTCTTTTTCCAGGTAACAAGCTGCCTACTAATGAGGCTTTCCTTGACCCCTCCCTGTTGCTTGCCTCCTTGTTGTGTTGTTTACCTTGGCTTTTAGTATAGGACTGAGGCTAACATTCTAGGGGAAATTCTACTTGATGTTTCACATGTTCTGATTGCATTGGAAAAAGGAGGCACTAAGTGGACATTAGATCGTGGAATTTATTCTGGAGAGGTCTTACCATTTGTCACATTTTACACTTTTGCTCTAAACTTTGTCTTTTTTTACTAAAGCAAAACAAATGAACAAAGATACTTTTTTTAACCAGAACTTCTGTAATTTTATTTCATTCATGTGATGTTTGTGTTTTAGTTTTTTATAAAAACAATTTTGATAAATACCACACCCATATAATGTATATCCCTCTCAAGATACATAACATTAGCCGGGCGTGGTAGCTCGCACCTTTAATCCCAGCACTCAGGAGGCTGAGGCAGGAGGATCATTGTGAGTTCGAGACCAGCCTGGGCTACAAAGTGAGCCTGAACTGTATAGTGAGACCCTGTTTCAAAAAAATAAGGCCGGGGATTTAGCTCAGTGGCATAAGCGCCTGCCTAGCAGGCGCAAGGTTGTGAGTTCAATCCCTGGTACAAAAAAAAAAAAAAAAATTAATGCCACATTTACTTCCAAGTATTTTTTTTCTTAGGCTGGGGATATAACTCAGCAGCACAAGTTCCTGCCTGTCAAGTGCAAGGTTCTGAGTTTGATTCCTGGTTCCAAAAAAACAAAACAAAACAAAACCAAGCAAACAAGTGTTTTTTTTTCTTTTGTTTTTTCAATTCTTTTTTTTTCCAATTTTTTATTTTTATTGGTACAGGTATGCAATATATAATGGTTATATTCATCTCGTGGGGAGTTGGTTAACTCTTGTTGCTGATGTATATAGAACACTAGTAAAGTTGGAATCTTTGACTTGTGTACTAACAAGCCAGGGAAACACTATAAGAAAGTGGTGAAGATTTATGTTTGAATCTTAGTTTGAATCCTTGTTAGCTGTGTTATTTTGGGTGAGCCAATTGCCTTCTCTGAATCTACACTTTAAAACAGAGACTACAGTAGTTAATTCACAGGGTTACTGGAAGGATTAAATGAAATAATCCATCTGAAACACGTAGCACCTTGCCTGACCCTTTATGAATGGTCGCTATTGTTAATATCAAGTGTAGTTATAAAAAAAGACTGTTTACTTAATTTTCCTTAGCGAGTATATATATGGGATACTTCTGTGATGAGGAATAGCAAGGAAGAATTTTTTTTCGGGTGGGGTACTGGGAGTCGAACTCATGACCTTGTGCTTGCCAGGTAGGCACTTATGCCGCTGAGTTACATCCCTGGCCCCTTTGATTAGGAATAGTAATGTGTTCTTGCTAACATTTATATTTCTTCCAAAATATTAGTGTTGGGAGCCAGGTGTAGTTGTGCATACCTATAATCCTACCATGTGGGAGACTGAGGCAGGAGGATTGCAGGCTAGAGTCCAGTCTAGGCAACTGAGTGAGATGCTGCCTGAAAATAAAAAATAGAAAAGTCTGGGGATGTAGCCCAGTGCAAGGCCCTGAATTCAATCTTCAATACTGAAAAAAAAAATGTATTAGGGAATATTCAAATGGGTCAGAGTGGAAATCAACTGGAAGCTAGGCTGTTCTGTGGGACTGTCTTCATCTTCATTTTAAATCATGAGGTATTTTTCACAAGTGAATGATTGGTCTTTAATCTTAGATGGTTGAAATGCTGTCACTTTTAGGCTCATTTACTATTTTTCTTCAAAACATGCTCAACTTTTTTACAAAAGAATTTATTAAGGGCTTTTGATGTGCTGATTATGTAACAGCTGTGGGTTTCAGTTCTGCGCTAGGCACAGAACTAGCATGTTCTTGTTATCTAGAACTGTTCTTATGTATATTTCAAATATGAGGAGACAGACACAGAGGTAGGCAGGGACTTACCCAAGATCATGTGGTCTGTGAACAGCAGCGGTGGGCTCTATCTTGGGTCTGTCTGACTTTGCTTCTCATGCAAACATTAGGCTACGCCACTAGCATGTGTTGGGTTTATTAACTGTAGCTTATATTTAAATGCCATTATGCCAGGAAAGATTGAGAATACATCCTCAGTTCATCTCTTTTTAACGCTGAGTGTCTTTATCTGTTTTGTGTTGCTATAACAAAATATGCAAGACTGGATACTTTATAAAGAGGTTTATTAGCTCCCAGTTGTGGAAATTCAAGAGCATCATTCTGACTTATGTTCAACTCTGTGAGAGCTTCGTGGTGGATGCCATCACCTGGCAGAAGCACATGCAGAAGAGATCATATTCACATGGGTGAGATGAGAAGGAAGAGCCCAGGGAGGGCCAGGCCTTTTCGTCTTCATTTTTTTTACCCCAGTACTGGGGATTGAACCGAGGTCTTTTGCACTGAGCTACAACCCCAGCCCCTTTTTTAGAATTTGAGACACAGTCTTGCTAAGTCACTCATTGCCCAGGCTGGTCTTGAACATGTACTCCTCCTACCTCAGCCTTCCAGAGGGTGGGAATTATAGGCCACCACACCTGGTTTAGGCTTGCTCTTTTTATAGTAGCATCCACCCATATAGCTCTTGAGAGTAAGAGAGTAGTCCCTGTTAAAGACCAAATCATTTCTGCTAGGCCTCACCTCTGCCACCTTCAGACTGCTACGCTGGGGACCAAGACTCCTGCACGTTGGCCCTTAAGACACAAATCACACCCAAAGCATAGCAGTGAGTCCCCTCCTACCCCTGGGAAAACTATTATTTCAGGTATAGCATGAACCTAGTATTGGCCTTGTGTGATAGGGACAGATGCTGTTCTTTTCCCATATTGCACAGTTTTATTGAGGTTTAGTTACAGTAGCAAGTTTGTTTTCCATTCAGGGAAATACTTTACACTGGGTCTTACGTTGTCTTCTCTCTCCCTACTCAGTGGTGCTTTCCAGTGAGGTATAGGTCAGTAACTGGCAGACTTCCAGAGCCAGCAAAACTTCACCAATTGCTAGGTAGATGTAGGTTTGCCAACTTTTTAATTTTACCAAGTAAAGATGTAAGAAACAAATAAAAAGAAAAACCTGTTATCTTCCAGTTTTTTCTTATTTTTTTATTTTTTATTTTTTTTTAATTAAAGAAAGGGCATTTTGAGAAACTCCAAGAGAGGAAGAACAAGATCTCAGGATAAAGGGCCAATTTAAAATTTGAATATTTAGCCTTGTGAGAGCGATATTGTGTGGTATTCATTTTTTTTCTTAGTTCACTACAAGCTGTTGAAAACTTAGGAATTGCAGTTATGTTTGGAAATCCTTTGTTTAGTTGATCTAAATTCACTGAAGAATAGATGAAACAAAAAGTCTTGTTTTCTGAATTAGTGGCAAGTGATAGATGGAGTGGCCCTGTGACCTAGTGCTTCCCAAACTTGACTGAGCTGTGAATCTCCCAGGGAATCTGTCTGAGGAAACATTCTAAGCTGGGTGTGGTGATGCACACCTGTAATCCCACGACTCAGGAGGCTGAGGCAGGAGGATCACTGGGAGTTCAAGGTTAGTCTGGGCTACATAGTGAGTTCAAGGATGGTCTAAACTACATGGTGAGACCGTGTTTCAGAAAAACCAAAGCAAAGCAAAACAAAACAAAACAAAACAAAACATATTCAAAGCTACAGTCTAGAAAATTTTAATTCAGGAGGTTGGGGATAGGACTAAAGATTCTTCTTTTTTTTCTTTTTAATTTCTTTAGTTTTTTTATAGATTCAAATGATACCAATCTGTTGATGTTATCCAGTGCTGTGAAATAAACCACTCATGAAGTGTAAAGCAACAGTGACTTCAACCAAGTGGTTTTTCTCCTCTACGTGTGATATCAGTAGTAGTTATTTTAGGAGCTACAGTGCTATGGGATCACATCTGGGACAAAACATCTGGGTGCCGTTAGCCATCTGGAGCACCTCAGTGTTCCTCCAATTGGTCTCTTCTCCAGGAAGTCTTTTTCTCACTCAGTAGTCTGGGTACCAGGAATTGAACTCAGGACCTTGTGTTTGCCAGACAGGTGCTTTGCCACTGAGCTAAATCCCTGGCCCTCTGTAGTCTGACCGAAGGCTCTTAATATTTTTTCTGTAACTAACAGTATTTTCTATTTCGTTGGTCTGTAGACTCTTTTGCAGGTACTCAGCTTTGCCATTGTAGCACAGAAGCAGCCATAGACAGTGTGTAAATGAATGGATATTCCTATGTTTCAATAAAACTTTACTTATGAAAACAAGCTGTGGGCCACATTTGGCTGGCAGGCTATAGTT
Source organism: Dasyprocta punctata (assembly GCA_004363535.1). NCBI lineage: Eukaryota > Metazoa > Chordata > Mammalia > Rodentia > Dasyproctidae > Dasyprocta > Dasyprocta punctata. Next base: position 28,164 of record RJWM01013358.1, read on the forward strand.
CGCTGACCACTGGTCTAGCCTAAACCTCTGTATATGGCAGCTGGCTTTTTCAAAAAAGCCAAGTAGAAGCTGCTAGGCTTCCTAGGGCCCTCCCTTGTGCTAGAATAGTGTCACTTGTCACAGTCTGTGGGTTTAATCAAGTCTCAAAGATAGCACAGCTTCAAGAGAAAGAGAGGTTGATTCCAGGTCTTGAAAGGGAGGTGTGGTGTGTGCCTCCAGAGCTGGAGGAACTGTTGGCTGCTGTCTTTGCAGAGAGATTGCCACGTGATCCGTGGCTTGACACATGGGAGTCACTGCTTTAGACAAAGGGTCCCATGTCTTAGGGGTTTAGACAGTAAATGTAAATGAGCCAGGTGGGCCAGGTGAGAGTCTGGGAGTCAGGTCCTTGGTGAACTCCAGAACGTATCAGCTGACAAAAGCGCAGCATCCCTCAGCTCTAGCTCCAGCGTCACCAGTAGGAATGCAGGGACCATGTTGCTAACTCCATCAGTGTTTCAAGAGAAGCCAGACATTCCATTTTCATTTCTTTTTGGTGAAATCTGATTTTTAAATATTGGCAGATAATTCAAATTATTTTAAACACTGCAGGCCAAACAAAACATGTCTGTGGGCTAGACACAGTCTGCCAATTTATAACTGTTCCTCTAGATCATGAATAAATTCAGATTTGTGAGAGTCACTCCATTTGTACTACTGTGAACGAATTAAAGAAACTGAAATTATATTTACAAACTTGTGTGCACACGAAAAAGCAGTGACAGTCTTTGTTTCCTATTGGAGAGGGATGGAAACATGTCAGAACTAGCAGGGCCCTGGAGTAAACGTTTCCATGAGCCACAGACCATTAAGAATCAAAGACCTGGGCCAGGAATTTAGCTCAGCAGCGTAAGCACCTGCCTGGCAAGTGTGAGGTCGTGAGTTAGATCCCCGGTGCCAAAAAACAAACAAACAAACAAACAAACAAAAGAATCAAAGACCTTTTCTTTTTAATGGCACACTTTTGAGGTTTTTCTTCCCAGGTTCTGGCAAAAAAAAAAAAAAACTCACAGTAATGGAATGGTGCAAGTGATCACTTAATGACTGTCAATTGACGTAGCCACAAAATTGTGCTGTTAGTGTGTCGTGAGCAGTTAGTTGAGTTGGTGGCTTGCAATTTACTCTGTGTGGATGTTATTGATCAGAGCTTTTCATTATTGACAGTGTCTCCATCTGCTGTTTGCTGTTTTTAGGGGAAACCACCCTTTATGACTCAACAGCAGATGTCTGCTCTTTCCAGAGAAGGGATATTAGATGCCCTCTTTGTTCTGTTTGAAGAATGCAGCCAGCCTGCTCTGTTGAAGATTAAGCACGTGAGCAACTTTGTCCGGAAATGTAAGTTTGGGGAACTTTTGCTGGAAAATAGTCCTGATGGAAAAAACTAGAAGGAATTCTGAAGGCAGAGCGAGGGAGTAGTTGGCGATAATGAGTAAAAACTCAGGATGCACTTGCTGTTGTGAGACTACATGGTTGCAAGTGGCAGAAACTCAATTCAAAGAGTCAACTTACTGACTCATGAAACTGAGAAATCCAGGAATGAGTCAAATTTTAGGCGTTGTTGGTTCCAGCAACCTAGTTGATAGCCTTTGGCCCCATCTTGATACTTACTCTGGGCTAATATCCAGTAGGCACAGTATTTAGGACTCATGACATTTAATTTCAGTATATTTAATGATGCTGGGTTATATTCTTCCTTCCTAAGTATATGTTTTACCAATGAACTATACCCCCAGCTCCCTAGATGATATTCATCTTTGTATCAATGTGGTCAAAAATGTGATTTAAAAAAAATTGAAGAAAAGGGGATGATGACGGCAAAACTACCTAGGGCCTATGAAGATCATATATTGGTGCTGTCTTCACTATTTCTGACTTTGCTTGGCTTCTATTTGTTGGCAAAGTTGTCTACTGGTGCCCTAGTTTCATACTCTTACTTTGTGCTAGTTATTTTTAACCAATGGTGATTTTACGCTCCAGGGTCTGCTGGTAATGTCTGGAGACATTTTTGGTTGTCACAGGCTAAGGGGCATGGGAAGGTAGTACTGGCCTCTCATGGGTGAGCCAGAGATGCTATGAAACATCTTACCATGCTCAAGACCATATTCTACAACATAGAACTATCTGGCCCACCATGTATATAGTGCTCAATTGGCAAAACATTGCCTTCTACAACACTGTAGCCAACCACCCTAAACTTTAATGGTTTAAAATAATAGTCACTGTACTATCTCTTAGGAGTTTGTGACCTGACTGGACTCAGCTGGATATTTGCCTGTTCTATGAGACATTAACATTAGGGTTGCAGTCACAGGGCTTCTTCCGGGTTGGAATGTTCGAGGTGTCTCGCTCAGTGCCTGGTGTCCTGCCTCTCCCACTCTTTCCTCCCTTCCCCCTCCCCTTTCCCTTTCCCCTCTACCTCTCCTCTCCCTTTTTTCTTCCCTCCTCCTGCTTCTTGTTCTCTCTTTCTCTGTGTTCCCCTTTCCCTTCCTCCCTGCTCCATAAAACCTCAGGGCCTCTTGCTGTTCAGGTGGTTTCTCTCTGGGGCCCTTGCCTCAGGGGTCAGGCCTGTGATGCCTGTTTATAAACAAAGCTCTACCAGAACACAGCCATTCCCACTCATTTATGTATTGCCTATGGCCACTATCACACTGTAGCATTTGAATAGTTGGGACTGAGATCCTTTGGCCTATAAAATTTAAAATATTTACCATCTCTCCCTTTAAGCAAAGTCTTGCTGATGCCTGATCTACATGGTTTCTAGTAGGGTAGCCAGTCTTCCCACATGTAGTTCAGGGTTCCTAAGAGCTAACAGGCTTTTTTTTTTAAAGCAAAAACATTAAAAATAACAATAAAACAGTTTCAAAACAGGCTAGTAGGAGAGTAACTAATTGATAGGTTATGTATTGTTACATTTATTTTAGTGTCCACAGTACAAGATAAAAGCATGAAATATTGTCCATGCAATATTAGCACCAACCTTTCTTTTCAATGAACTAAGAGATATTACCTGTATAACGATCTTAACTAAACAGGCTTTCTTAAAGCTTAGTTTTATAAGGGACATAGGATCTTTTTGGCTGCTGTGTTAGTTTACTTTCTGCTACTATAACAAAGTAACTGAGTTAACTTTAAAAGTAGAAAGGGTTGCTTTGGCTCATAGTTTGGGAGGTTTTAGTCTATTATCTTCTGAGCTCATGATGAAGCAGTATGTCATGGCATGAGTGTGTGGTAGAGGAAGCCTGTTCACCTCATGACTGGGAAAGAAAAGAGAGAAAGAATTGGGGTCTTGCTGTCCCCTTAAGGGCATATTCCCAGTGCCTGGAAAACCTTCCCTCAGGCCTGACTTTGTAGCCCAGGCTGGTCTCAAACTCCAATGATCCTCCTGCCTCAGGCCTCCCAAGTACTGGGATTACAGGCGTGCCACCACCACGCCCAGCTCGGGCCCCACATTTTAAAGGAAGGTGGCCCCACATTTTAAAGGAAGATTGCTCTCTATATTGCTTGTCGACAGTGGTGGTTGGGGAACTGCAGCCTAAGAGTTTTCATGGGAACTTCTTTCTTGGGTGGTTCTGTCGCCCCCCAATAGTGCCAAGCTGGAGGCTAATCCTTTAACACCTGATTCAGATTATAGCAGCTGTGTTCTACTGACTTTGGAAACCATGTAGATTGGGACTCAGTAAGCCTTTGCTTAAAGGGAGCAGTGGTAGAGATGTTAGGTTTTGTAGGCCATACGTTCTCAGTCCCTAGTCATGGGCTGCCCACAGGACGTGAATCTCATGTGACATGGTTCATTGGGTATCGCGTCCGGAGACTGACTACCACACCCTTCCCAATGATTGTATTCCATTGGGAAGTTACAAGTTACTAGGGAGGATTTCATTTGGCTCTGCTTTGGGTCATTTGCCTGCCAGGGTGTGAAGTGTTATGATCAGCTGCATCTGAATTTCCAAAGGGGTCAGGGCACCGTAATTACCAAGACCTCCTCGACTGGGGATGTACAGTTGCCCAAAGGAACTACAGATGCTGTGTAAACAAAATTGATGTGTGTCTGTGCTAGTGACCTTCAGGTTTTTACTTGTGCTTTGTGCTCAGCTTTATCATCTACAAAATGGGGGGGAATATATATCTAATCAGACTGTGAATTAGTTAGTACACAGGTCAGCTTATCATGTTGCCTGGCGTGTTGTAGACAATAAATGATACCCCATGATGATAATCACAAAGCTCAACAATATTTAATACATTGTGTATCTTTAAAATGCACTTGGGCTATTCGTTGATTGTTCTTTATTTGTTTCAATAAGCTCCCACCTTGTTTTTCTTGAATATTTAAATTTTAAAGTAGGGAGTAGGAGGGCAAGGAAATTGCAGGACAAGACAAGCCATCTCAGGCCGTTCATTAGCCGCGAGACTACCCCTCTCATATCTTAAAAAGCAGTCAGTCATCAAGGGCCATTTTATCATCAGAGGCTGGGTTATGTGGAATGTAGATTTTTTTTTTTTCTAGTTAATCTTTCTTCTGGGGAACTGTTTCATATTTTTGAAGAGGTTTCCTAGGGAGTACCATGAAGAGGCCATGATTGAAATTCGGTGATTACATTAGTATGATTTTTTTTTCCTCCTTTTTGAGTTTCTGTTTTGGAATGTAAGCTTTGCCTTCCATATGAAATGTCCATCAGCTTGAGTGTCCCCGTAGGGATGGAGATATTTTGGAGGTGCTGCCTGTGCAAATGAGACAGAGACTAAAGCCCTGAAGAGATGCTCCTGGCCTTGGGCCAGAGAGAGTAGGGGATGAGCACCTGGGAACCAGGAAAGGGATTTTTATCTTTCCCAGTTACAGTTGTGCATGGTTTAACCGTGGGTATATTCAAAGAAATGTATTGTTAGGTGATTTTGTCACTGTTTGGACAACATATAATGAAGTTACACAAAGCTAGATGGTGTTGGCCAGTCACTTGACATAGTCTTATTTATTTATTTACTGAGACAGGGTCTCGCTATGTATCTTAGGCTGGCCTTGAACTCACTATGTAGTCTAGGCTGACCTTGAACTCGTGGCAATCCTCCTGCCTCAGCCTCCCAAATGCTGGACTATAGGTGTGCACCCCCAAGCCCCAAATTAACAGTTTTTAATTAAAAATATGTGTGTATTTGGAGTGCAATGTGATATTTCAATATATACTTACTTTTACTATATAGTGTTAGACCAGGGTCATTAGAACAGAAAAGGAGCAATAGATTCAATCATATCATACTATCCCATCCAATTATTTATTTGACAAAGCTACAATTTGTATTTTCATTGCAGTATTTTGAGTTCTTAATCTCTCCTCACTAGTTAATACCCACTGGGCCCATAACTACTATAAATAGAAGTACATAGGGATGAAAGGTTGAGTTGATTTTGGGGTCATAGAAACAGCTGGTGTGGAGAGAAGTCATGAATACTCTTTTTTTTTGTTTTTGTTTTTGTCTTTTTGAGACAGTCTCAATATGCAGTTCAGGCTGGCCTTGAACTCACTTTGTAGTACAGGCTGGCCTTAAACTCACAGTGATCCTCTTGCCTCAGCCTCCCAAGTGCTAGTATTACAGGCCCATGCCACTACACTTGGCTGTGAATACTTGTTTCTGTTTTTAAAATACTTATAGGCTTGATTTTAGCATTTTACCTGTTTATTGCAATGATCCAAAAAGCCTTTGGATGAAAAGGTAGAGATTTGTAATGGTTTCTTTTTTTCTTTCTTTCTTTTTTTTTTTTTTTGCTTTTTTGCAACGGTTTCTTAAAAGTTTTAGAGAGTATCATGGTGGTTTTATGTACAAATCAGTTTGCTTGTGTGACTGAGATGCTTGGTAGTCTCTAGTGACAGACTCAAGAGTTGTTAAATTGGACAATGCTGTAAGCAACTTTGGGGCCCAAGGCTTGATAGGAAATTAAGAGAGTTTGACCTTGTATACAAGCAGTGATGAAACTGGGTTCAACACAGGAAGCTGCAAGCCAGTGCATTTGGTGAATTATAATTCAATCTCAAATGCTTGATGTGAAAGAAACTTGGAGAGGGATAGGGAAGGGAGACAGCTTGGCATAGCATCTTCAGGATAAAAGGAAAATTTATTCTCTGTGTAGATGCTCTAGTTTGTTTTTTTAAAATTTAATTTTACAGATTTTGTTCACTTTTTTCTTGTGTAGAAACCCTATCATAACTGCTGCTGGAACTTGAGTCCTCTGAACAGAGAGTCTGGTATGGGTTTTTACAAGATGGTCAGTTAATTCCTGGTAGGGAGACTTGGCGAACAGTCTCTTTCCAGAGGTCAGGGGTCAGGTAGCTGTAGGTCTTAGAGATGGCATCAAAGGAGGCCTTGGCCAAGTTGCCTGGAGCCACAGTGCAGCTGCTGGCAGAGGTGTAGCAGTCATTGATCCTGGTGGCAGCAGCAGCAGCTGCTGGGGTACAGGGGCTGAGATGACGCTAGTGCCTCTGGGGGCAGGGATCACATGCGCCAACGCAGAGCCACGACGGCTGTCACCTTGCAAGGGACAGTGAGGCTTGCCGATCTTGTTCCCCAGGACCCTCTCCACACAGGGACAGTGGAGAGCTTGGCCACTCAATTGGCAGTGGCAACCTCTTTACACCCAGACCAACGTGACTGTTGTAGTTCCCAGTGGCAATAAATGCCATGAACCTGCTGGCTAGCATGAATTTCCTTCTGCAGGGGCATGATCTTCAGAACTTCATCCTGGAGGGATGTGCCCAGGAAAAAGTCAATAATCTCAGACTCCTGATGGGTAGGGAGAAGAGGTAAATTTCCTCCAGAGACTTCATCTTCATGTCCTTGACCAGCCGGCCTAGGTTGGTGATGGGAATCCATTCCTTGTCCTTAGCCTTACTGCTGTGAGCCCCATGATCTCAGCCTGACCTGGTCCAGCCCCTGCCATGCCTGCGCACTGGAAGGCCACTGAAGGAGCTGCTGCAGCCACCCAGGGGCCTCCGGGCTATTCCGGAGCACCAACTTGGTGTTTTCCCAAGGAAAAATAATGGGTTTATTTTTTTTTTCTACAGTGCTCACAATTAACTCATGCAGATCTAACCATCACTCTTGCTTGGTTCCCTAAAAGAGCAAGGAGGGTGTCTTCAGGATGACTGATGGAAGTGAGTGAGTGGCCTGTGGGTAGGAAAGCTGTCAGTATAGTGCAGTTCATCATGGGTGTCTTGGAACTGAGGTCATTCAGCTCCACCCTTCCAACAAAGCGGTTGGGTAATAACAGCTACACTTAGATTGGCTACTTTATCAAAATATCTCTTGATGATTGGTAAGAAATGGTCTGTCACCTTGTTCTTCTCATTATGGGAACAGCTTTTTTGTGGAGCTGACTGACTCTAGAATGTGGTATGGGGAGTTGGTTCCAGAACCCTTCAGATACTCAAATTCCTTGTATAAAATTATGTATTATTTGCAGGTCACCTATGCATATCCTCACATATACTTATGCATATCCTACATTACTTTTGTTATCCAATAGAAGGCCTACACATCGCTTGTGTGCATTCAATGTAGTACTTGGTGCATAGCAAATTCAAGTTTTACTTTTTGAAACTTTCTGGAATTTTTTTCCCCTGAATATTTTCAATCTGTGGTTGGTTGAATCTATGAATGTAGAATCTGTGGACGTGGAAGACTGACTGCTCCTAACTTTATCTCATTCCTAGCTACTTCCAAATGGCCATCCCTTCCATTGCTTGGTGGATTCTAGTGTCTGTGGAGGATTTCAAACAGCCTCTTGGTCTTCAACAACCTTCCTTTGGGATTCTTCAGGATTTTCTTTTTTTTTCTTTTTTTTTTTTTTGGTGGTGCTGGTGATGGAACCCAGGGCTTTGTGCATGATGAGGATATACTGTACCACTGAGCTATACCCCCATCTCAGGGTAATTTTGATTATAGATATCTATGCCTTCATTTGGTATACAATCTCCATTTATAATGCAGTTCCCCCCCATAATATTCAGGATTCCATTTTTAGGCCCTTCTGTTCCCCCCATATTCTTGCAAGTCAGGAGAGTCACTGCATGTCTGGTGATGTCTCAGCTTAGTGTATTTAGAACGTTAATAAACATAATGTAAGATTCCAAACCTGCCAACTGTTCTGTCCATAATCGCACGTTGATGATCTCTGCCTGAGAGACTGGACTTAGAAAAGGAATAAGATCATGGTATGCAAAAGATAGTTGCAAGCCTGTCCAGATCTGTGGCATGTCAACCCTGCAGAGCAAATGTCAGGGCTCCATTTGGTCCTTTGGGCTAAAACCGTTCCCTTTTTGAAAGCGCTGGTACATGTTGAGATGTGACAAAATATCTGAGAAAATCGTCTTAAAGGAGGAAAGATTTATTTTGGCTCAAGATGTCAGAGGTTTTAGTCCACGATCGGCTGGCTGCATCACTTTTGCCCTCTGAGGAAGCAGAACATCGTGGCAGGGAGTGAATGGCAGAGCAAAGCTTCCCACCTCACGGAAGCCAGACAGCAGGGAGGAATCTCCCTGTAACAGCAAAGCCTCTCTCCAAAAACCCATTAAGCTATGAGTCCATAAATGATGGCTCTTTTGATGAATATAGAACCATCATGACCCAGTCACCCCAAAGGCCCCACTTTTGAATGCTACTGCTTCAGAGACCAAGCCTTAAACACATGAGCTTTTGCGGGGAGGGCATTTCAGATCCAAATTACAACATAAGGTAAGGAAGGCATTACTATGCCCAACACAATGCAAGTGAGATAAAACGGGCTAGTGATAAAACTGAGCTGAGCACATTTAGTTAGAGTAGAATGATCCAAGTTGACTGAAATAGGAATCATGTTGTTTATGTCACATCATAAGCCATCCTAATGCTCATAAGCATGTTTGACCAGCCACTGCCCCACAGCCTTCAGAGGAAGAAGGAAAGCATGATTTTTATCCTCCCTCCCTATTTTCTAAGTCTATAAGAATCAAATTGTAGCTACCATGGAAACCGTACTTTGGAATTTCTGGAGCCCTTAATTTTAACTTAACATATAAAAACACTTTTGTGCTGATTTTATAATTATTCATGATGGATTAGAAAGTGACTAAATGTCTTTTGACAGTGAAGGAAGACATAAGAACACTTTTTAAAAATTCTTTCTTTCTTTTTTTTTTTTTTTCCACTTCTCATAAAGATGCACATATTTGAAGGGCTTTATTCATCTAGGTGTAACTCTTCCTCTCCACAGATTCCGACACCATAGCTGAGTTACAGGAGCTGCAGCCTTCGGCAAAGGACTTTGAAGTCAAAAGTCTTGTAGGTTGTGGTCATTTTGCTGAAGTACAGGTGGTAAGAGAGAGAGCAACTGGGGACATCTATGCTATGAAAATCATGAAGAAGAAGGCCTTGTTGGCTCAAGAGCAGGTAGGACTTCAGGCTCAGCCCCTTTCTGCACTGGAATGTTTATTGCAGAGATATTAAACTGCTGAATTGGCATTGAGCATCCAGTAAGTTTTCCTTTGACTCTAATTAATTATGGTTGCATGGGCAAGAAACTGTCTTGTGTTCTTAGCTCTTCTTGAACTGATGTTGGTTAATTTTGAGGGTAATAAATTTCCATTGTTTTGTTCAGAGCCAAGTTTGCCTTTTAACTAAAGAATTTAAGGTGATCTTTCTTTCATGGCCATCAGCTGGGGAGTCAGGGATATGCATACTCCAGAATAGATAGCATGTGCTTTTGTGCAGGCTTTAGATACTTGTATTGTGGGCATGCATATTTGATTTTAAAACAGGCCTTTGAAGACGTTAAATAAAATTGTTACATAGCTAGGCAGTTGCTTGTTTGAGAACAGGTTAAGAAGTTATCTTTTCAATTGTGGTACTTTTCATTCCCTTGAGAAAGGCTTTGTCTCTAGACATATTGATTCATTTGCTGTGTTTAAGAGACAGCCATCAGCCTTGGAGTTCAGAGAGTAATTTATTAGTTACAGACATTCTAGTGTACATCATGTGTCCGATAATGTACCCAGCTCTGTGGGATGCCTGCAAAAGGAATTAAAGCTCCATGGCTGTTACTTTCAAGGTTTAATAACAGCCTTGGAAAGTAGGGGGAAAATGCAAATTTATAAAGCAGGTGCTCACCAGCCAAAGCATCACAGGGGGAAAAACAATTAGCAAATTCATTAATGATGATGTGACAGGAGATGTGGGTAAGCCAGAGACACAGAAAGTCCTCACTGATGAGGGAACATAGATTCTGGGCAGACAGAAGTGGTAAGGACATACTAGGCAGAAGAGTGACTGTGAGTGACATTCTAGAATTTGGGTACCAAGATGCTATGCAGGTGAGTATGCATGCGTGTGTGTGTGTATTTAGTGGTTTAGGACAAATAGAATAAGAAATAGGGTGAAATGAGGCTGTTTGGGTGGGAAGGGGACAAATGGGAGAAAATCTCAAGAACCTGTTTAGTCATTGTGAAATATACCTAACATAACATTTACTATTTTAACCATTCTTACTGTACGATGCAGGGGTATTAAGAGCATTAACAATGTTGAGCAACTGTTTCTGGGATTTTAAAATGATCTCTAACAGAAATTCTGTATCCATTAGACAGTAACTCCCTATGTTAGCTTTTTGTTGCTGAGACAAAATACCTGAGAAAAATCAACTTGAGGGAGAAAAGATTTATTTTCTCCTGGTTTCAAAGATTTCAGTCCATGACCACTTTACTCCATTATTTTTGGGCCTGTAGTGAGGCAGAACATCATAGCAGGAAGTATGTGTTGGAGCAGAGGGGCTCACTTCTTGGCAGCCAGGAAGGAGGGGAGTGGAGGGAGAGAGAGAGAGAGAGGGAGAGAGAAAGAGAAAGAGGCTATGGTCCCCATATACCCTTCAAGGGCACACCTCCCAGTGACTCATTTCCACCTGAAGTTTCCACCACCTCCTAACTTGAGATCAAGGCTTCAAACACATGAGCTTCGGGGGGAACATTTAAGATCTAAACCATAATGCACTCCTTCCCTCAGTGCCATTTTTCTATGGCAGTTTACTTTGTGGGGTGGTCGGAGATCATTTCGGCTTTTGTAAGGAGGAGGCCGAGAGCACAGTCTGGTCCTAAGGACTTCAGTGACTTTGTGCAGCCTCCAGTCAGAGAAGCAGCAGAGGGTAGGAAGCTGCTTGTTAAAGAGTCCAAGAATGATGTGCCCTCTGTGTTTTGGAAGAAAATGTGAGCCATGTTCTAGCAAGGGAAAAATGACAGGATGCTGCAAATGATTTGCAAGACAGGAATAGAAGACACTCATTCAGCCTCCTGCATCTAAGTAAGAACTATCTATCATCAGTACATCCTTACCGAGCGTTTGTTTGGTTAGCATGTTTTTAGGTCTTTGGGTAGAGGTGTTAGATGTAGCTCAGCCTTGCAGTGCTTATGTTTTAGATAGGAAATAAGTACCACACTGCAGGCAAAGGCTAGAATTGTTGAAATATGTATGCCTTCCTGAGGCAAATGACCTGAAATGATTGTGTGAAGTGTGAGCTGGGGCTTTCTAAAGTCATACACATACAAGGCATTAATGAGAACTATCCATCCATCCTTTAAGAGGGTATTTATAAGAGAAAAGTAGGGTCCTTAATAGAATCATGGTTAGGATTTAGAATTTAAGGGCATGAGAAAAGAGAAGCCAGCACAGGGAAGGTGGAAAGGGAATATCAGAGAAGAGGTTAAGGAGAAGTGGTGTCCTGCAAACACAGCCTGTCATTTGGGACAGCCCGGCACACTTGCCCAGAGTGCTGTGTCTACTGGACGAGATCCTCAAAGACCATTTACTTTGATGAACGCTTCAGAGGTCAGTCCGAATGAGTGGTGAACGAGTAAAGGTGGAGACTGCTTAGTTCAGCTGACCTCCACTGAATGCCTTTTAAGTGCCAGCGCAATAAATTACTGGAGTTGGGCTGCTGTTTGGCAAATGACTTAGATTAAGCCCTGGGGCATGTAAGGTGATTTTCAGTAGCACATGGGAAAATGATTTAAAACCATTTAACTGTTTAATACTAACTAGCATAGCAAAGCCTGTGACTTTCATGGTAGTGTTGTTGAACTAACCAGAAGAAGGTATATTTAAAATTAAATTTATTTAGATTTCCAAGAAATCATAAATTTATAAAAAAAGTGGCAAGTGCAGTATACTAGTCAGGATTTGTAAGAGGAATGGAACCAGCATGATATGTGTATGTGTGTGTATATATATGTGTATATATCTTATATATCCTACATATATGAATTGGCACATAAAACTAACCATCATGTACAGTTTAAACAACTTTTTTATCTATTTGAGATACACAGAGATACACACACACACACACACAGTCCATCAATAATATTTAGACACAACTGAAGAGAAAAAAACCTATGTAAATATTTTAATACTAAATTTATTGAGATATAATGACATTAATATAAGTTACCTTTGGTCTCTACTGCTACAAGAGGTTCTCAAAGTAGTGGCCATTAGCTTCCAGACATTTATTAGTATGGCAAATTGCTGCTTGGGTAACCTTGGTTTTTGAGATTGCTGTATATGCACTTTCAGTTTCTTCTCTCAGGACCGGCTGTGTAGTGGGTCTTCTGCAGTATATGTGATATCCTCTAGGGTTCCCCATACAAGGGTAACGCCATTTATTGAAAAAACATTATATTATTTTCTTTTCCTGAAGTGTGTATACATTTTTTTGCTGGACTCTGTATATCATTAGCCCTCTGTATTGAAGAATTTTACTTCTGCAGATTCAATCAGTAACAAACTGAGCCGGGTGTGGTGGCACACACCTTTGATCCCAGTACTTGGGAGGCTGAGGCAGGTGGATTATTGTGAGTTCAAGGCTGGCCTGGGCTGCAAAGTGAGTTTAAGGCTGGTCTGAATTTTTTTTTTTTTTTTTTTTTTT
>RJWM01013358.1:41239-53564 GCA_004363535.1 Dasyprocta punctata
GAATTGTATAGTGAGATCTTGTCTCAAAAAAGTAGGGCTGGAGATTTAGCTCAGTGGCCTAAGCACCTGCCTGGCAGGCATGAGGTTGTGAGTTTGACCCCCAGTACCTAAAAAAAAAAAAAAAAAAAAAGAAATAGCAAACTGAAAATATATGAAAGCAAAAATTACGTGTGTACTGAATATGTACAGACTTTTCTTGTCATTCCCTATAAGATACAGTATAACTATTTCCATAGCATTTTATATTAAGTATTATGAGTAACCTAGAGACAAAAGTATGTGGAGAGATGTGGGTAGGTTCTATGCAAATACTGTGCCATTTTGTATGAGGAACTTTAGCGTTTGTGATTCTGTTATTTGCTAGGAACCTAGAGCCAACACGAATGGGTAGCAAGGGATGACTGTGTATGTACATACACATATATAGAGAGATTATACATACGCATAATATAGGTACAGTAGGATATTTATACACATGGCAGTATCCTGTAGAATATATCTACGCATAGCATAATATGAACATACTCATAGAATATATATATATATATATATAAAATATATATATATAATTCATCGCCTTTAATCCCAGCGCTCGGGAGGCTGAGGTAGGAGGAGCGTTGTGAGTTCGAGGCCAGCTTGGGCTACAACACGAGCGCAAGGCTGGCCTGAGCTACATAGTGTGACCCTGCCTCAAAAAACCAGGGCCGGGAGTTTGGCTCAGTGGCTTAAGCGCCTGTCTGGCAGGCGTGAGGCTGTGAGTTCAATCCCTGGTGCTGCAAAAAAAAAAAAAAAAAAAAAAAAAGTGTATATATATATATATATATATATGTATATATAATTCATTTCAAGCAGTTGATTTACATGATTGTGGAAACTGGAAAGTACGAACTCTGTAGGCTACACTAGTAAGCTGGAAATTCTTAGTACAAGCTGATGGTGCAGGCATGATGCCGGCTTTCTTCTTTCTCAGGGAAATAGCAATTTTACTCTTAAAAGTCTTTCAACTGATTAGATGAGGCCCACCCATAGTATTGAAGATAATCTTCTTAAAATCAGCTGACTATAGTTACTAAAATAACTTCATCTGCAAAATTCCTTCACAGAAATTATTTTATGGAATAATTGGGTGCTATGGCCTAACCAGGTTGATGTATAAAATTAGCTAATCAAAAAGTACAATTCTTTTTTTTTTTTCCCAATGCTTGACAGTAAGTTTGCAACTTGGTGGTCCATTACTTCAGAGTACTTTAGTGTGTATTTCTTGTAACAGGGACTTTGTCCCATGAGTCACAATGTAACCAGCAAAACCAGGAAAATAGTAATGATATATTCCTGCCCTCTAAGCCTCAGATCCCATTCAAATTTTTACCAATTGTCTCAATAGCACCCTTGAGAACAAAAGGGCCTGGTCCAGGATTGTACCTGGCATTTAGTTTTCCTGTCTTGCTATGCTGGTCTTCAATCTAGATCTGTTCCTTATTTTTTTCCTAGACTCTTATGACCTTGACACTTCTGATGATTACAGGCCAGTTATTTGATAATAACAACTTAGATTTGTCTGAAGATGCTTAGATTCAGGTTACAGATCTTTTGCAGAAAATATCACAGATGAAGGCCTCTGTTCTGATTTACCCCAACAGATAACTCTTAGTTTCCATTTGTCACTTTTTGGGTGATGTTCACTTATTGCTCCATTAAATGGTATCTGCTGTGTAGGTACCTTTCCCTTTTGTACCTAAATAAGTATTTTATGGGAAGGTGCTTTCAAAAGATAGAAATGTTCTATTTCTCACAGAACTTTCAGTGTATTCATTCATTTAGGTGGAGCTGCATTTTCCTAGTTCAGTCAATGAATTGCAATCTGTTACTCTCATTTTTATACTCAGGTTGTCTCTATGTTGTCTCTTTAAGTTGGCATTTGTGTCCATTTGACAAATCTCCATCATTTTTGAGTGCTTTCTTATTTTCTTTTATTGCAAGATGTTTGGGCCTTTCTTCACATTTACTTTGACTTTTCTACCCCTGTCATCAGTCATTTGTCTGAGGAACCTTGTTTAGTAGAAAATGCTGTTTAGAGGCCAAGATCTGGATATGGGGTATTTGCATTGCTACTGGGGTATCATTGCTTTCAGACTCCTTTCAGTGGACAGTGCTAAAGATATGTGTATATGGATGCAATATATGTACTTACACACCTCACGTATACACATGCACACCCACACAGACATACTTATACACATATGCACCTTTAGTTCTATATTCATTTTTATGTGTCTACTGTATACATTGAAAGCCCAACTTCATAGGATTCACTCTAGTTTTCATATTTGTGACATTATCAGCTTCCTTTTACTATAACAAATAGCTGAGATAATGAGTTTACAAAGAGAAAAGATTTATTGTGGTTCACAGTTTGGAGGTTTGAGTCTGTGATTGATTGTTCCCATGGCTTGTGGCCCTGTGCTGAGGTAGCCCATCGTGGCAGCAGAACAGAGCAAACTGTTCACTTCATCACCTGGGTACAAAAGAGAGAGAGAGATGAAGGGGCTGGAGTTCTAATATTCCCTTCAAGGGGAATATTCAAGTTCTAATATTCCCCACCCATGACCTGAAGACTTCCCACTAAGCTCTACTTCTTATTTAAAACGTGTCTCTCTCTGTCTCATAGTGCCACAGGGTAGGACTAACCTTTTAACACATAGCCTTTTGTGGGATACTTGTCCAAACCATAGTGATAACCTGCCCCTCTGACATTATACCCTTAAAATTTTTGTTTTCTGCATCTACATGCATACTATCTACTGTCTTTCTTGATATTTCTGGTCCCCTTGTGGGCCCAGGTAACTTGCTCCAGGCCACTCCACAGGTAGATGTCTTCTTTTCCCTGTGTGGGCCCCTGATACCCTGAATCAGGCCTCTCTCACTGGTCCTCACACTTGTTCTGTTCTGGGTCCTGATGTTCTCTGTCACTAGCACCTGGTATGGATACCTAACTTGTTTTACAGTTCCAACAGGGAAAGTGAAGAGGAACAGAGAGATTTAGGGTCGAAGTCAGTGATTTGACTATATAAAAGATGTTAAGTAAATAGATGGATAATGTATTGGACCTGACAAAAATTGTGAACAAAGTAGGTGAATAACAGATTGGTGAAATGTCAGGTTAAGTGATTTTTTTTCAAAACTTAAAATAGAAACATCAGTTTAAGCTTAAAGACAGAAGAAAGGGCATTCTTTTTTTCATGTTTAGTTCTTTATATTATGATTGTCTAAGGTTTCTTTTTCCCCTAGGTTTCATTTTTTGAGGAAGAACGGAACATATTATCTCGGAGCACAAGCCCTTGGATCCCCCAATTACAGTATGCCTTTCAGGACAAAAATAACCTTTACCTGGTGAGTCTTTATATCCATTTTTTGGGAATGATCAGGCTGTCTGATGCTCAGATACCACAGTTGCCAAACTGAATGTAGTTCTTGTCCCCACAGGCCATGACACCCCTCATTCATTCAGTCGCTTTTCTGACTTCCAGGTCTCCCTGTGCTCCTTGTTCTAAAGATTAAGAGCCAGCCCATTTAGAAATGTCTCACTGACTATTGGGTACTGCAGCTGTGGCTTAAAGGACAATAATGAGAAGTCATTTATTTGGGAATGGTCTGTAACTACCTTTAATAGAATCTCACTTTAATATTTGTTCATGGTTGTTACAAGAAAATGCAGAACATTCTTACCTATTCATGGAAGCCAAGAGTTGATCTCATAGAAATAGAGAGTAGAATAGTGTTTACCAGAGGCTGGGTAGGGTGGGGAGAGGAAAGAGAGAGAAGGGCTGGCTGATGTGTTCAACAATACAGTTAGATAGGAGAATTAAGTTTTGGTGTCTTACAATGCAGCAGGGTGAGTATGGCTCACAATAATTTGTTACATATTTCAAGATAACTAGAAGAGATAATTTTGAATGTCCCTAACACAAATGGATAATAAATGTTTGAGGCTATGCTAATCACTCTACCCTGATCATGGCACATTGTTTACATGTATTAAAATACCACACCATATCCCATCAACATGTACAATTATACATCATATGAGGAAGAAGGGAAAGTGCTCTACCTGTTTTTCTACTACCTCTCTCTAGGGAAACAAATGTTGATGGTGATATATGTTTTTTTCTGAACCTTTTTAATTTTTTTAAATTTTTAAATTTTTATTTATTTATTTATTTGTTTTTTTTCTGAACCTTATTTATGCCCTGTGAAAAATAAATTGAATATACTCATGCATGTAGTTTGTTTTACAAAAATGGTGTGTTACCCTCCATTTGGCTCTTTAGCTTGCTTTTTTGCCTTTTCAAAGTTTATCCCAGGCACCTTTATAGGTGAGTACATACAAATCTAGTTTTTTTTGGTGCTGAGGATTGAACCCAGGGCCTACTTCATTCCTTGAACGGTGACATAGATTTCCCTGACATACAGGTAGCATATCTGATAGAATTCTAAAATTCACGTGGGGGCCTTGTTTTAAGTTCTTAGGGGATTAGATTCCTAAATTTATTTTTATTTTTATTTATTTTTTATTTTCATACCAGGGATTGAACTCACAACCTCGTGCCCGCCACACTAAACTAAATCCTGGCCTTATTTTTTGAGACAGGGTCTCACTGTGCAGTTCAGGCTGACCTTGAACTCACTTTGTAGCCCAGGCTGGTCTCGAACTCACAATGATCCTCCTGCCCCAGCCTCCCAAGTGCTGGGATTAAAGGTGTGTGCCACTACACCCAGCTTAGATTCCTAAATTTAAAAAGTATTCCTAGAAACAATTTTTGTTCCTGATCCAGCCCTTAAAGTGAGACTACTGTCTTGACCTCTCACTGGTCAGTTTTTGGGGCTTTCATTAAATTTATTTCTGATCTGAAATAAACAGTTTGTCAGTGCTTATAGCGAAGTTCTCCCTATCTTTACTCAGCCTTCTGTGCCAGTATATTGGGAGACTGGCCTTATACTAACCAGGTGCTCTTTTATAACTAATGACATGCCTGTTTTTTTGTTTTTTTTTTTTAATGGCCCAAAACTTCCTCTCTTGACTATTATTGTGGATACTGTCTTTGAGGCCTGGACCTTCCCTGATGACCTTGATATGTTTCAGTTTCTGGTGTCCCTGATGTTCTAGGAGCACAGGTAGCCTTTTCTCTGTTCTCACTCTACATCCTGTGCTGTTGGATGTATGCACAGGCTTCTTTATTAGCCCTCAGAAAGGAAGTTCCTTTGCACCAGCAGGACTTGGACATGGCAGGAGGGTTCGAACACCAGCTTGTGAGATTAAACCTCCTTTTCAAGTTATAAAGAACATAGGCAGTCCTGGAATCAGGAATAGCTCTTGATTTTTTTGGGGGGGGGGCACAAGTCGAATCCATAGTTTTCTTATCTGTCTTTCATTGTTCCATAAACTTGTATTTCTCTTCCTCTGGTTTAAAGTGCTCACCTTTTTGATATCTGGTTTCATGAGGTTGCTGCTTCTTAAAAGCAAACATTGTTGAGATGCTTTGGGATTTCATAATACCAAGGCCAATTTTGGTAAAGGTGGTGACAAATTCTGAGTGCTCTGTATAAAGGAACTCAGTTGACATCGTTGACACTCGCATGGGGTAAGCCACTGTTCAGTTGTTTCAGAGACACTTGCCCTTGTATCCGCTGATGTTGATCAGATGTGTCCCCAGGAAAGACACTCAGCTTCAGTTTTCTTACATGTTGACTATAATATTTTCCTTCAGAGATCAACAGTTGCCAGATTACATCTTCAGAGGGTAGTATCTGGGTATTTTGAGGATTTCCCATTTTGAAAGCATTATCTGTTTTTTTTATTTTTAAAATTGATTTTAAAGGGAATAAAATAATAGAACAAAACAAAACAATGAGAACGATATTGGCAAAAACAAGACAATAGGAAATCCACAATAATTACTATATTGCATATTATTATCCTCTAAATAGATGCTCAGACTACCAGCTTGAGGCCTGCAAAGTCAATCAGACACTATAAGCATTAAGTTCCTTCCCTACTTCAATTGCTGCCATCTCAGCCTGCATTCTTCTGAATCAGCTGGTTGTTTATTGGGGCCTACTGGGGCTTATGGGGGTGGGGGAGATAATATCTTCTCTGCCTGCCCACACAGTGGCTGGCCCAGCCGCTGCTGACATGGGGAGGATGCTGTTGCTTCCTTGTTCTCTCCCGGCTGTCCGGACCGCTGCTGGCCGAAAGCATTATTCTGATTACCGCCAGCTGGCTTTGTCACAGTACAAAGAATCCTCCACTTCTTTTTTCTTAATTGTGTTAGCTGCTGTGGACTTCTGCTTGGATAAATGTCTCTGGGAATACTTCTCAGATTGGAGATGTTGCTGGTTCCTCTGCTAGTACAGGCTCTCAGCCATAGAGGCCATTTTCTTTTGGGCAGTTTGGCTGAGAGACTACTTTCTTGATTCTGTCATTGGCATTGATATACTTAGCAATGTCTCAGTTTTTCCTCTTGCCATCTTGTGAAGTGGGAAAGATTTTAAAATCAGCTGCTTTCTAGAGTTCTGTTTGCCTCAGCATACTGATATTGGATTCAATGACATTTTTATACCCTTCTTTAGTACCTCGATTGGGTGTTACTCATAGGATCTTGTAGTTATTTGTTCGTCTGTATTTTCTTCTCAAGTGCTTTGGTATTTTGGAGAAAAGTGTTTTCTAAGGGTATAGTTTTCATATAAAAATCCAAACTTAGCATAGGAATTAAATTGTGATCCTAGGTTCACCATCTATTTTCTGTAATTCTGAAATACTCTGAGCTCTGGATAACCTGAGGTTCTTGTGGTGCTTGCTTGCAGCAAAATCTGACTTAAACTCAGTTTGTAACAGAACCTGACCCAAGCTCTCTTAGGGTTATTTACACTGCTTCAGAGTGATGATTCACATTTTTCTGCAAAATTGTGAATGCATTTGATTATGAGGTGATATCTCAGACACTAAGGAGGGTGTTGTATAGCACAAATGAAGTACATGGACCACTTTATCTTTGTAAAATCTGAAAAATTCTGGATCTGGAAACTCATCTGTTGTGAGATAAGGGGACCCTAGATTTGCAATGGTACAAAAAGCTGAAATTTCATTGTGTCTGTTGACCACCTACAAATCTCTAAACCTTTGAAGTTTGGGGGAAATTTACATATTATAGTAAATTCTGCTGGCAGAGGAACACTAATTTGTAATGCTAATGCAACTTAATTGAAGATACACTTTAAATCAATGAAAAACAAAACAGAATTCTGCATCTTATAAATCTTTCCTCGCTGTCTCATCATCTTTCCAGTCCTACTGCTGGTGTGTGAGTTCCACCCTTTGTTTTCTCTTGCCTGCATTACGATGAAAAACCTCCTGAGTATTCTCTCTGCAGTCTGTCTCCCCAACCTGAGGTCTTCTGTATACTGCAGCCAACTCTTCCTAGTGTTAAAACTTTTTAACTCTCTGGATGAAATCGAGACTCTTCAACATGGTTCATAAGGCCTTTTCCATATGTCCCTCAGAATATTCTTGTCAAGCACCATTTCTCTTCCTTCATTTTACATTCAGTTTGAACTCCTTTTGGTTTCTTTGCCTCAGACTTTTCTGCATGCTATTCACTCTTTCTCTGTTGTCCTGGCCAACTTCTATTCCTCTTTCTGCACTTGGATCAGATGTCAGTTCTAGAAATCCCTCTTGGGTCCTCCATTTCTGGTCAGGTGCCCTTCTGTATGCTTAAAACACCGTTTACTTCTCCCTGAGTGGCTGTTGGTATCTCCTACCTGGCTACTTCCTGTATAAGAGAAGCAATTATGTTTCTATTGCTTCCAGTAGAGCTTTACCAAGTAAATGCCTGGGAAGTATTCATTGGATGAATACATGATTAATTTCATAGAAATCTGATTTACATACAAATTTACTTATTGTGTTACAGAAATCATATTAAGTTAGCAGTGGGAGTTTTGCTCTCTAAAGTATGTAATTCAAGACTGTCTCGGTGTAAGATTTTTTAAAAAATTAGAGTACAGTGCAAGGAAACTGAACTTGGGTTCACTTGAATTTTGATGGTTTTAAAAATATCCCATGTCCAGTGACCAATGAATGTAGCTTATGATTTTTTTTTTGGTGTATAGAGAGTGGTAGAAAACTCTATTGTAGCATCTGGTTGTATATACCAAGGCTAGTCTAGTACAGTATTCTAGCAGGTGACCCATGGAAACTGCTTTGTTGATCTGGTTCATGAAGAAATCTGTTCAGTTCTGTGTAACAGATGCCTTTATCAGTGTGAAAGAGCTGATCTTTACAAAGAAAACATTGTTGTACCACCTGAAGTTTGTTGTGTCTAAGTTCTTTGTGAATATCTTTGTACTGATATTTTTCATGCTGAGGGGCTCTTCAAGCTACCTTGGCTCTTAGCCTGTAATTGACCATCAACTTCCTTTCCCTCCTGTGACCTTACATTTTCCTCTTTCCATTCATTCCAAATGTTTTTCTCCATTTGCATATGGAGAGGTATTAGGTATAGTACAGGCTCAGCTGCTATAACAACGAGACCCCAACATACTATCCAGGTTGGTGAAACTGCTGTGTTGTATGTGATAATTCAGGAACCCAGGTTCTTCCATCTTATGGCTCCTCCCTTCCTTAAGATATTGTCTGCTTCTATGTGAGTGAAGTTGGACCATTTCATGTCTGTGTTCCAGCTGGCTGTTAAAAGAGCAGGAATTCAGAGCAAGCAAATTCCTTTCACACAGAATGATGTATAAGTTGGACCCATCATTTTCTCACACAGTTTGTCAGCCAGAACATCTCTCTTGGGAGAGTTGGATATGTACTGTCTAGCTGTGTGGCTTATATCCAGATAAAATTCTTATTACTATGGAAGAAGGGAAGGATGGATTTGGGGGGAGGGGGAGCTGGAGTATGAAGTCAGGCCTCCTAGTTCTACCTTCTTTATTATTTTTCATTGTGTTGTACTGCTGCACCCAAAATCACTCCTAATAGAGTCGTGTTTTGATATGCTGCTTGGGGTTAGTTTGTGTTTCCTCGCTTGCCATCATCCTACACCTGTACAATTCCATGGGTAGTGTTCCCTTCTGATATAGAACCAGTTTGGAAATGGACTGTTTATAGATACTGACTCCAGGGCCTTTGTTTACAACAGCCTGTATTATCACTGGGAGTCAGGAGAGAGTTAATGAAGGAAATTCTGTTTATTCGACTAAAATGTGGCAGCTTATGATAGTTTTGACAATGAGACATGTGCTGTTTTGATCTTTTAGCTAAGATTATATGAATTTTCAGGCATGTCGCAAAACTCCAGGCATGTGTGTTCACGTGTTCCTGCTTCAGAAGCCAGGGTTTAGAAGAAAGAGGCTGTTACTTATAATATTTGTTCTTGTTTTATTGCTATTCCTTGTTTGGTCTCCCTAGAGTAGTTGGCCTTTTCAGCTTCAGTTTTCTTATTGGTGAACAAGATATTAATTCTTCGTCTTGACCCCAGTTCAATTGCTGAGTGCATTATTGCCTTGGGGGGCGTTCTTTGAGTTTTCTATGCCTTTGAAATCATTGTTTTGTGTTTCGGTGTTTTGATGCATATTTCAAGTAGGTGTATTTGGAGTTTTCCCATTTATGAGCCATAATTTAATCATGTTGTCCTGGTTTGTCTGGCCCTACCCCCAGAATTTCTGATTAAGTAGGTCTGGGGTAGTTCACCTGAATTTGCATTTTCAGCAAATTAATAAGTGATGCTGCTGCTGCTCCAGGTACTTTACTTTGAGAATCAGTGTCTTAGAGCTTAAGCTCTAAACCAATTTAAGTTTCTGGTTATTGCCTCTTCCTTTTGTCCTACCAATAATTGTGTACACATCAGAATCTATTTCCTTGTTCTTCCAGGCCCAGGAATGAGACTTCTTTCCCTGTTGTTGCTGGCCCTGGTTGCTCCATTGTCCTATGTTTATTTCCTTTAAACTAACCCTAACCCTTGTAAATAGCCTCTTCATTAATTAATGTCCTCAATTACCTGGTTCGAGTGTGCTGTTTTTTGCTAAGACTCTGGATGATTCAGTACTCAATAAGGATTTTTTGAATAGATGAATGAATCAGGCTGAGAGTCATATTTTCTGAGATAAAGGGCCTTTTCTCTTTTTTGCTAGGTCATCTTGCCCTTCAAGAATAGTACAGGGTCTCTGCCAGGGGCCAGTCTGCTTACAGGATCCCTTTCCTCTTCCACCATGCCAAATATCAGGAACACTGGACAGGTAATGGTAATGATGCCAAAGCCATCACTGTTTTTTCATGGTACCTTAAGTCATACAAGCATTTCAAGGTGCCATTTATTTTCTTTTTTCTTTTTCTTTTTTTTTTTTTTTTTTTTTTGAGACAAGGTCTCTGCACAGAGTCCAAGCTGGCCTTGAACTCACTATGTAGCCAAGGCTGGCCTTGAACTCAAGGCGATCCTCCTGTCTCAGCCTACCAAGTGCTGGGATTACAGGCATGTGCCACCATGCCTGGCCTCAAGGTGACATTTCTAAGAGGGGAGTAGCACAGCACGTTCTAAAATGTTCTGTGCAAATTGGAATAGAGCACTTGTTTTAGTCTGTTTCCTGGTGCTATAACAAGATACTAATGACTGGGTAACTGATAAAGAATAGAAGTCTATTTGGCTCATGATTCTGGAAGCTGAGAAATCCAAGAGCTTGAGTTCAACTAGCTCTAATCATCTCCAAAGGCCTCACTTCCAGATATCATCATTATAGGAATCTGGGGGTTAAATTTTCTAAAATGAGCAGGGACTCTTTCAAACCATAGCAGGACTCTTTCAAACCATAAAGAACTATTAAATATTCATATCCCCCCATATGCATTCACATACACTCAAGCATGCATATGGGTGCACGCACACACACACATTTGTCCTTTGTTTGAAATTTAGCACAATGGATGGAAATTGCCATTGGAGTACTTGGGTTATAGATGCAAACACCAACAGAGAAGCATCCGTTCCTTCCAAACAGAACACATGTAAGATTTGCCCTTTAATTAGCATCTGCAGCTGCTGCCATCAGAAGGGTCTGTCTCAGTTGGCCTGAAAGTCTCTGCTTTAAAAAAGCAAGTCCATTATAACTCCAATCCAGGCTTGGCTGTCAGCTGTTGTGCTTTCTGTGCCACCAGTGGGGTTGCCACATTGTTTAGGGCTGTTTCACTGGAGGGCTGTTTCCTCCCTTCTCTCTCCCTGGCTTTTGATTACTATGCCTTGGTGATCCCCATTTGGGTGACCTGCAGGTGTTCATTGTGTGCAGGAGACATTCCTAGTGCTTGCAAGCTTGGAAGATTGCCGCTTCAGTGCTGATGAACTGGTTATTTTCCAGCCCTTGGTTGCCAGTGATCTTGTCTTAATATTCAGAAAGATTCCAGGTAGTCACTGAAAAAATATAAGCAGCAGAAGCGATGGCTGTATTAAAGGCAAGGTCTATTCAAGGGCACCTCTGCAGTAGAAACTTTTAATTTGATTGGAGTAGGGAGCCACATTGGTTCTGCAATCTCCTCAGCAGCGGATCCCAGAGCAGTGCTAGGCTAGCTGTGTCAGAATCGCCCCAGTAGCTCATGAAAAATGCAAATTCCTTGACTGTTCTCGTGGAACCTGGTCCGTGAAGTCTGGAGTCTGTCAGTCCTGGGAATCCATATTTTTAACAAGTTCCCTAAGCAATTGGGATGGGAAGGAGATGTAATTTACTCTTTAACAATGATTATTATTATTAATTTTTTTCATTCCCCTAAAATGACAGCTCAGCGAAGGTAAGGATTTTTGTCTTTCTTACTCAGTGCTGTTTTCTTGCTGTCTAGAACAGTCCCTGGCACATAGTAGGCCTTCAAGTATTTATTTGGATGAATGTATTTTCTTTTTAAAACATGCTTCTAGTGATTTTGATGGGCAGGAAAACTTGAGAAACCCTGCTGTGAAGGACTTAACAGTCTTTTGGTTTTGATGCCATGTTTTTTGGGAGGATCAGAGCCTTAGTAGGCATCTTTGAGTAGTGAAAATCAGAAAGAGTCACATTTTTGGATAAAATTATATGCTGTGTATGGACTGTCAGGCACATTCTCTGATGGTGACTTTGTCCTTAATGAATTCATAATGTCCTGCTGACTCTGGTCTTTGAGTTATAGCAAGTTACCTGGTTTAAAGACTTAGAACTCAGTTTTGGGACTTTTGAAGATGCTTTTGGAGCCTTTTGATTTTTAACAGTCGCTGGGAGTTTGGCTCAGCGGCTTAAGCATCTGTCTGGCAGG
>RJWM01013359.1:0-53614 GCA_004363535.1 Dasyprocta punctata
AGAAAATGGTAAATCTTAAGGATGAGTGTTGTAACACTGAAAAGTAGTGAATTTTATAAATTATGATTATTTGTCATCTGACAAGTAAAATTGTGAGAACATTAAATATATCAAAGTAAGAATATGATAGAGATGATATTGAAAGGATATTTGTAGTTTGTTGTTACACATACAGTAAAAATATGTTGTTTGTTAAGAAACTGACTTAAGTTATCACCTAAAGAAGTATCATCTACCCCACTGTACAAATAGAAGCATGTTTACTTGGCAATGGCAAGAGAATAGTAAGAATAAGAAGTACAAAAAAATTTTGTAGCTTTTTTTTTTGAAAGTGGGCATGTGCACGTTACAATTAGTGTGTCTTAATATAGTTAATGCAAAGTATTGTTTGAGAATTTTATTCCATAGCATTCCTCCTAGCTATAGAGGGAAGAAGAACAGTAAGGTATTATCTTTCTGAGGCTCTGTAAAATTCTGTCTCACTTAAGGTGTATAAGAATGAAGTGACCAAGTGACATGAAAAAAATTTCATGACAAGTTAGTTTGTGAATTTCAAGTTTAATGTTGAGGAAAATAAAATTGAGCACTGAAAGTTATATTTTGGGTTTTTTAAAGTGTTAATATATCTTACTTGAATACACAAGATTTGGGAAACCAGGTGTCAGGATGATGATTGCTTTATTGACAAGGACTTTATTCTAGCGATGTTAAGCCTATTATGTGATGTTGTTAGTATTAGATTACTTAGTTTCATACACATGAATATTGAGGTGCAACAGTATTTGTTCTTAACTCAAAGCCATTAAGTTCTCAGCATAAATTGGTGCTGAATTAATTTGCATCTCATTACAAGAACATTTGACATTTTAGTATAATATAAATTTTAGAGGCCAGGATAGATTTAATGTCTTTTGTTAGTACTTGCTGTAACTTAGATTTTTTTCATTCTATCCTTCCTATTGTCCAGTTTGGTATAGGACGTATAATAAAGCTGGTGATTGCATGCCTAAGTTGGGTTTAAGCCAACATAGAGCAGAAGATCCTAGATGGGAATTCTTTGATAGATAACTGTCTTCTGAAATTGAGAAATTGTGTCAGTGAAACTTTTTTCCCTTTGACATGTTACTGCATAGTTATTTAAAAACTTATTTTTCTTAAGTATAGAACAATTATTACCCTTAATCGTACTACCCATAGATAACAAATTTCTTTAGGTAACATGCTTACAAAATTGTGTAGTGACTAACCTATCAAAATATAACTTACACTTAGTAGAATGGTGAGAATATAGTAGAATGAGGTGTTGGAAATCGGTAACTAGGAGCTAATGTGATACCTCACGAGAAGACTGGGAAGAAAAAGAATCCCTATCAAATTATTGAAGAACAGACCAAAAAGGGAAACCAGAACAAAAATCTGGCCCACATAGTGTGTCTATGGAAATGTAAGGTTACATAAATAAGTATTGTTAATTATGTTATATATCACTTAATTTATAATTTATTATCTGCCTTAGTTATTTTCTTGTCACTGGGACAAAATACCTGACATTCACAACTTAAAGGAGGAGAGGAGGTTCAGTTTATATTTGCCTGGCTCCACGGCAAAAAAAGGATGGCTTAGGAGCATGGTGGAGGAAAACTGCTCAACCCGTGAAAACCAGGAAGCAGCAAGAGAAGGTGGGAGCTAAGAGGGAATACAGTCTCCAAAAGCATGACACAGGGATGCACCTTCAGTCAGACTCTACCTCCTAAAAGCACATTTAGCTACTGAACCTATCAAGAGATGAATCCAAGAGTATAGTGCCCCTATGACCTAATCGTGTTCCAAAGACATGTAGCTTTTGGGAAACATCTTAGATCTAAACTGAAAAATTTATCTCTAAAATGTATTTTTATTTCAGTTGCATTTTAGTTAGTTTTTTGGGGAGTCCCAGAGAAAAATAATATCTTCCAGATTGAATAGTGCCCAGTAAGTGTGCCAGTTTCATGTTTTCAGTCCTTAATTCTGAGAATTTAATCGGTAATATCTTCATCTGGAACTTACCATGTGTGTCTTTCACTTTTCACAGATGTGACTGGGATAGAAATCACTCCTATTTATCTGAATGAGAACCTTTCGGTAAAATTTCTTTGATTCTAAGATAACTACATGAAATGTGTTGCATAAATCATATCACAGCAGACGTTTGTCACCTGGCACTAGAGCTTCATGAAATTTAAAAATGTTGGCTCATTGCTTATAGTGTTGAGTTACAGTTCTGCAGACAAGTCTGTTTGTACAGATGAAGCCATTCTTGGTATAATGCAAGATTCATCTGAAGTGCTAGGGCTTGTATAAATTTACACAGAGATCCCTGCTCTGAGTTTGCAGGACATACTCCCTGAACGTTTGTTTTAATTTCTCATTCCTCTCCTTTTGGTGCCTATGTAAGATAGTGGAACAGACCTTTAGCATTTTAGTTTAGATCCACCATTGTACAGGAGTGTTTTCAATAATCTTGGTATATAATTAGGTTTGTATTTTAAGATGCTATTTTTATTTGTGACTATTACTCCCCTTAAGACCACCTCTTCATTTTCACTTGTTATCACAACTTTACACCCATCTCACTTTTGTGACAGTTTAGACTTTTCTTAATAGAATAAAGACCTACTGAGCATATGCAGAAAAATGGCGATTAATCCATGTTCTACAACTCTAGACAATCATAGCAATAAGATTGTATCCTTCAGACTTTCTTCTTAAAAACCACACTAATATTGCCATTCCCACACTTTGAAACCCTTGTTACATGTAGGAAAATATTACAATCATTTTTGATCATTAAACAGGTGTATACTTGCTTAAAATACTCCCTTTGTTCCCATTTCTCCCCACCGTTAGTTTCCACTGTATAAATAACTATTCTAAAGTATTTAACCTGAATCTTTTTGTGTGTTTTCTAGTAAAACATGTAAATTTTATTTTGTTTGTACACATATTCTGAGTGTGCATGTATTTTTAAGTTTTCATTGCTGGTATTATACTGTAGTCTAATTTACTTTGCCTTATTAACTTTTCCTTCAGAACTGTCCATCTTGATCACTGCTTCTAGTAGCTGCAGAGCATTTTGTAGAGGGTATCTGCTTCCTTTTATTTACCCTATGTATTAAACATCCAGATTACAAATCCTTTTTATAACAGGCTGCATATATTTAGGCCATCTCTTGCAGCTACTCTCCATGCAGCTTAAATGGCAGCCACAAGAAGTCAGCCATTCTTCTATAAAAACTGTGTACTTTTTCATGTTGTCATGTCTTTGCACATGTTGTTCCCAAGGTAACTTCCAGTCTTCTAATGACTGCTTCCCCAGAACTCAACTGAAATGTCATTTCCCTGATGAAGACTTCAGCAGCTATTTCATGCTTGAGTTAGTTTTTCTGTTCTCTGTTTACAGAACACTTACTTTTATCTTGGTAATATAGAAGCATATATTTCTGCTTACTAATCTATATTTTTCTCTGGGTTCCTTGAAAGGGACTAGATTTTAGGCATCATTATATCTTTTGTTCTACTTTGGTGAATTGTATATAATGGCAATCAGTAAAACACTGTAAGAATGAAGTTTACAGAGGTTTTTAAAGTGAAATACTGACAATATAAGCACTAGTAAATATCATGAGAAAATGTTAACACATAAATACAAAAGCAATATGTAAAACTAAGAGAATGTCATAAAGGAGGCTGAATCCTAAAGTGCATTGAGGCTTATAAAAATTCTAAATACCAGAACTACTACATTTGCATCATGAAAAAATACAGTTTGAGACAAATGGTATAGTATTAGATGCTGGAGTCAAGGCAGAGCTATGGAATGCTTGGATTGGTCTCAACTGCTCTGTCAAAAGAAAACTATTAAAATCTTGGGAAGGAGACTAATAGTGGTATCCAGGGAGTTTAAGTTAAGGAAGGTGAATCAATAGCGAGAGCATTTTATTGCTGTCAAGTAGTTAATGCCCTAGTAGTAAATGACTTGCAGATGTGAGTGGCTTGGTGATCTTTGAACAATTACGGTCAGCTACAGAGGTGCCAAAAGACTAATCATCATGCAGATACTGTTTTTACTTTCAAAAAGAACAGAGGAAAAAGTGGAATTTCACAATTTGAAGATTGGTGGGTTTCATCTCAGTACTTGAGAATTTTCTTCATTAGACAAGATGGTTTGTGACGACTTATCTGTAAAAGAAGTGGTCCTCTGGAGAGCATATGGGCTGACAAAGAAGTGGCTTGTAAAAGTTGTGAAAATTTTTTTCCAGTGTAGGTGAAATAAGCTGACTTTGTCACGGTTTTGGAGAAGGTGTCTCATAATATTTTGATGAAATAGGGTGGCTAAATTAGTCCAGGTGGATTTGTAGATGGTTGAAATAATTTGATGATTGGATTAAGTCAGCTTTGAGAGGGATATTTCTATGACATGACATGGCTTTTCACTCTATTATGTATTTTTATCACTGGCTTGGATTAAACAGGCCTATCATGTTTGCCTATCATTGAAAGTTGGGAGCTAAAGATAATAGGTTGGATGAAAGAATCAAGATTGAAAAGAAGCTTAGTCATCTGAAACGACTGGCTAAAACTAAGGTAGACTGTAATGGTTGCTGATGTTAAATTCTGCATGCATGTAAGTTTTTCAGATTATCACACAAGTGAAGAATCAAATAAACATATTTTAAGAACATTTTGTATGAAGAGACCTGGTAATTTGTAAGTATCGCTGCTATGTCCTGTCTTACTATTATTTAAATGTGTCTCCTACAAAATTTAGTGTTAAAACTTAATGGCCAGAATAATGACATTAAAGTGTAGGGTCTTTAAGAGATCATGAGGTCACAAGTGCTCGTTCATTCCTGGGTAGGATTAAATGTGTCATAAAAGAGGCTTCACAGAGTAGCTTGTGCCTCTACCATGTGAGGATGCAGCCATTCTGCCTGCTGAAAGACAGAGCCCTCACCAGACAGCTGACCTCTCAGTGCCTCGATCTTGGACTTCCCAGCCACTAGAACTATGAGAAACAGATCTCTTTATAAAATTCTCAGTCTCAGATATTCTGTTATAGTAGCACTAACAGACTAGCACACCTGTGTAGACTGTTTCAGTAGAAGTACAGTCTCTGTGTGTTAATAAGAAGAAACATTGGTGTTTATATATGGCTTCTAGGTGTGTGTGTATGTTTGGGGGGTTAAGTCTTGAGCCTCATAAATGCAAATCAACTGCTTCCCAATGAGATACACCTACAGCCTGGCTTTTAGAGTTTAAGAAGTACCCAGGAATTATGTCAGAAAAGGAGTATGTCAAGTAATCAGAGTAGTTTCCTTTTTAAAATTAACTTTTGTGTGTGTTTATGTGTAGAAATATCAGAATGCCAAATATATTCAAATGTTCAAAGTCTGAATTAGTCTACTTTTATATTCAGTTTATAAGGGAATGTATTGAGTATCTACTGTGAATCTGAATATTGTGCTAAACATTGAGGCTGTGATAGTGATTACAAGTAGGAATACTGACCTACTTACTCTTATGACCGTCTAGTGGAGAAGGCAGACAGTAACCAAATAAATACAAGAATTGTACTTACAAATTACAGCTATTATAATAGCAACAGTAAAGTAGAGGTACATGGTACCATGAGAGAAAGAGCATACAGAAGGGAAATCTGATTTGGTTAGTAAGGGAAAGGAAGAGAAGCCTTGCTTAAGGTGAAGAAGGCTGCATTCAGTAGGTGAAAATGGGCAAAATGGGCCATGGGATGGCCACGTACGGTGATTCTAAAAGACAGAAAGTCTGGTGCAGTGTCCACTCCAAAGGACGAGGTGAAGCCATTCAGTCTTTGAAGATCTTATTAGGAAGTTTCTTCTTTATCTGGAGATAATGAAAAGCACTAGTTTATCTTACTTGGAAGACTACCTTAAATTTGGAATGGTATCTTTGGTGTAGTGTGGGCAGCTGACTGGGGTTAAGGCTAGAGGTGTTCTTTTTTTTTTTCTTTTTTCTTTTTTTGTGACACCAGGGATTGAACTCACAACCTCACACCTGCCAGGCAGGTGCTTAAGTCACTGAGCCAACCCGGCCCTAGTTTTTTCAAGGCAGGGTCGCACTGTGTAGCTCAGGCTGGCCTTGTGCTCACGTTGTAGCCCAAGCCAGCCTCGAACTCACAATGCTCCTTCTGCCTCAGCCTCCTGAGTGCTGGTATTAAACGCATGCGCCACCATGCCCGGCAGCTAGAGGTGTTCTTAAGTCATCTAAAAAATGGTTGCAGGTATATGGACAGAGAAGGTATGTTCAAAGAAGTGAGGCTTGTCAGAGGAAGTGGAATTTTATTCTGGAGATCAGGTACAACAGAATAAAGAAAAAATCTGGAGACAGAAGACTTGGGTATGAATCTCAGTTTTCTCACCAACTAGCTTTGTGGCTTTTGTAAAATTGCAGTATTTCTATATTCCTGGTATAATTGTACAACATTATTCTCATAGGTTTCATCAGTATTAGATAACCCATATACATGTGAATTCCTTACAGACTGAGCTGTCATGTAAAAAATGGAAGACTTGGGAAAACAAACATTAATCAACAATGGCTATTATTAGACTGGGTGATTTAACTACTTGAAGAGGTGATTCTTAGATTTTTATCAGTGTAGTTTGAAATTTTTATACCTCTCCCTAGTTGTTCTGGAGCATTCAGTTATCAGGGACAATCTAAAATTTAATAGTGGTTTATGCTTTTTGGCTTTCTGGTAGTAACTCAGAAACTTGGTCTGTTTTAAAATCAGAGCTTTTTTCCTTATGTATGGTCTCAGAAGCAAGAAACAGTTTTAAGGAATGTTACAGCAAAACCCTAAAGCAAAGAGCTTGAAAGCTTTGGTAAAGTAGAGATTTCGTATCTTCAGTTATTTTCATGTATGTACCGATACTATACACCTTTATTTCTGTTCAAGTGTGTTATCTGTACATGTATATGTATGTATATAGGTAAAGTCTTAGAAAAACAAAAATAATCCTCTTAAGTAGTACTATGCCTTTAGCTTTTGAAATGCCATGGTTCAAAAATCTAAGATAAAATGAAAATTGGAGTAAAATATGTTGCATAACTACTTTTTTGAATCACACGGGAAAGAACAATATGTCTATTAACTTAGGAAGGCATATGTGTAGTACCAGTATTTATTCAAGTATTAATGCATACAGAATCCACTCAAATAGCCATCGAACATTAAGATTTGATATGTACTGCTTTTACATGTATTTTTATTAAAGTTATTTAAATGTTACCACTAGTCTCAAAATCTGTGTCCAAGTAAAATGTGACATGCCATTTTGCAGTGAGACAGAAGCCAGGATGCAAATATAATCTAATTTTAAACATTTATGTTCTTCTTGAAGCATCTCCCAAAAAACTTAGATTGTAGCTCTTTGTATGCTTCAAGCATTGTCAGAATTTGGTTGTTTTACGGTCCTGTTCATAAGAATTATTTAATTCTAAATGTGTGTGATGACTTTTGTATCTGTTACTTTGGAACATTAGGGCTGAGGAGGAAATAATTGTAACCCCAGCATTTAGTGATAAATACTTATTTCATTAAGGAAACCAGGAATAACAGTTGCCAAAAATCAGCTGCACTTGAGGGGCATCCTCACTTGGAAATTGCTTCTCATCCCATAGCTGAGTAGACAATATATTTGAGTGGAAATCACAGACTTCCACTTACATTGATAATGACTATAATAGGCTAGTCCCTAGGGTAGGTAGTTAGCAGGTATTTTTA
Organism: Dasyprocta punctata; assembly: GCA_004363535.1. Classification (NCBI taxonomy): domain Eukaryota; kingdom Metazoa; phylum Chordata; class Mammalia; order Rodentia; family Dasyproctidae; genus Dasyprocta; species Dasyprocta punctata. Next base: position 7,805 of record RJWM01013359.1, read on the forward strand.
ATTAATCTTGCCATCAGCCTTGTGAGTTGTGAGTGCTGTTATTCCAATTTTATGATGAAGAAGCTGGTTTACTGAGGTTAAATAACTAGTAAATAGAGGTTTGTATTCTATCTTTAGTCATTTTGATTCTAAGACTGATCAAGTGTTTTGAAAGAACTGATTTGGTACAAAATCATTTGAAATCTGGTGCCCTATCTTTTGGAGCCATACTTCTTGCTATGGTACAATATTAAAAAGAGATAACACACTGTAGATATAAAGACTGAAATCATTGCTGAGTAATATAGGAGTTTTTATTGTTGCTATCATAATGAGTTTTTAAATATGTAAAACATACACATGGTAAGAAAATAGTTCAGTAGCCAAATAATGCAAAGCAAAGCATGTCTCTTCCACTCTAGCCTCCTACCCTACTATGCAGAGACAATCACTTTATCTAATTTCTGATTTTTACTCCAAAGGTCGTGTTAATGTGAATTGGTTTTTAAAAAATGACATTTGAGCATCAATTCCAAAGAAATAATGTGTAAGTAACCAAATTTATCACTGGGTTGAGGTCTGAATGGATCAAACTGGAAAGACTAGAGCTGGATACAGATGAGACTCAGTTTTGAGAATGCAGGTAAGCCGTCATCATTAACACTTCTTCCCACTGGGTATCCAAGACTCAGCTGTGTTGTCCCACTTTACAGAAGAGGAAATTGGTGATTTAAGTGATATGCAGAACTCAGGTGCAGGACAATGCCTCTCTTTCCATTCTACTGAAGTACAGTTGTCCCCTCAATTTCAGAGTCTTATAAAAAACAATTGAAGTAGTGTAAATAGTTTAAAACTAAGATCCAGACATGGTGGCACACACCTGTCATCCCAGCATTTCGGGAAGCTGAGGCAGAAGGATTGCCAATTTTGAATCCAGCCTGGACAACTTAAGAGAGATTCTGCTCAAAATATGAAAGAGCTGGGGATATAGCTGAGTCTAAGGGGCTTGGGTTGAATCCCCAGTACCGTAAAAATAATTGTTTTTGACAGGGTTTCTACAAGTGGCTTAGAAAACAAATATTAGAAAAGCAAAGAGAATAACTGATCTTTTTAAAAATACACTTTTAAATTTTTGAATAGATTTAGATTCACAGAAAGCATAGGGTTCTCATATATGGTATTTCCAGAGCCTGTTATTATTAACAGGTTTTTCCACATTAAGTTATTCATCTCTCCTTTCCATATTGTATGCTTTCTATATTATATGCTCTATGGTCCACATTTAAGGAGTGAGAAGTTATGATCTACCTCTTTCAGAATGGATTATATAAATAAAATATTTGGAGTACTTAGGCACAAAGGATTTGTCTTTCTTGCCATTTGTTTATTTAATTGTTTGTATAATTGCAAATTTGTAGACTATATGATTATTAGGTTATAATTCAATACTGCATTATTTTATGGCTCTAATTTTTTCCATTTTGCACATTGAGAACTCTTTTTTGTATTATTGAACACTTTCCTTTCTGATGCTACAGTATACTTCAGATTCAACTTTTCTGCTTCCTACTATCTATATTTCTAGAATAGGTCATTCTCCAATGAGTGCAGGTTCCTTTTAGAAAAAGATAATATTAGAAACCAAAATGTGAATGTCAGATTTAATTACAGCTCTTTAAAAACCAAATAATATGAGAAAAAGAAACCTTGAGCCATAGTGAATCAGGTCATTCCAGTAGTTTTTTAAAACATTTTTTTGCTAGAATGTAAATTTTGCTTCAGTTAATTGAATGGGATGCTACTAGGAAGTTTTAAAGGTACAGTCTAGGAAATTTTATTATTCTTCTGTTGCTTTTTAGAGATGTACCTGTCTTCAGTGTCTGTGTGTGTGTGTCTCCTCAACCAGAAGACCTGATGCAAAACTTTAAAACATGTAATTTGAAACAGGTTGAGATTAACTCTGGGATATTGGAAAGACTTCATGCTCCATTAGAAAAATTATCAAGCATGGAGTTTATGGAAACACATGCAGCTCTTATTTATCTGATGAATAAAGCTTTCCTTTGCATCACTAAGCATTTTAAATTTGTGTTTCCAATAGAAGAGTGATAGACAATACTTTATTAAGGCAAGAGAAAAACAAATAAAAAAGAGAAAAAAAAGACCTTTCAATATTGTCAAAATATCTGGGTGGTAGTCCTAACTGATTTTGTTGTTGTTTTGAACATTCTGTATTACAGATTTTGTCTTTCTGATTTTAGAATTGAGAATTTATTAACTTGGAATATTTACAGATAGATAAGACAATTTTTTTAAAAAAAACTTTAAAGGAATTTATAAATTTGTATTTGTAATCTTAGTTGTACTGACAACCATTTGGCATATGTTTTAGTTTTTGCACTATCTTGCTAGGCAGGTATTCTGTCTTTCTCTGTTATCTATCATTTAAATAAACAGTGTATTTTTAAAGCTTATCAAGCATCTAGGTAGAATCATTGGATCTGACAGGTTAATATATAAAATGTAAAAAATAAAGTCGGTTTTCAAGAATTAAGCAGATATTTTTTCTAACCTGTATCAACTCTATTTTAATCTCTTATGTCTTACTTTTCTTAGTTTAAATGTGAAGAATAGTCTTTTAAACTATTGTTCGAGTCAACTGTCAGTGTCAAATAGATTTATAGTGTACAGTTGCAATAAGTAAGAAGCTTGCCATTAATGAGGAAGAGAACCAGAAGGTAAGAAATGAAGTAGAGGCAAATGAAGAGATCTCTGATAAATGCATAAACTCTTGACTCATTGCACAGAATAACTGTGAGGCAGAGATGCCCAGGGAACCCTAGGATGAAAATAACTAGAAAGTCTTAAGTGGAATGGAGCTGAGTGTAAAGATAGGAAAATAATAAAATACATACAAGTTCTGGTTAAGGATTGCTGATGTGCTGAGGCTGACAAAGGTTGCTAGGGAATATGCGAGAACTCTTATTTGGGTTTCAGTGGAAATGTTGCAGACAGTGCTCAAAGATTTGGGACATGGCAGAGGAACATTAAATTTATTGTGTCCACAGTGTTCTAGATACTTCCCTCTCATATATTGTCAAATTCTTACATCAACTCTTTGAGGGAGGATATTATTAGCAACAGTTTTATGTGAAGAAATTAGGCACGGGGTGAGAACACAGTGCAAATCACATAGCTACTAATGGACTGTAAACTTAAACAAGAACATCGTTTTTATTTCAAAGTAGTTTGGGGATAAAGACAGAGAAAGCCAACTAGGTGTAACACAGGAGCAAAAACTTAACATCCAGGGCAACCGTCTACTGACAGTTCTTCTGGAGATTCTGGGTTTAGTTTATTAAGAAAAAGGAATTTAAAATGGTGGAAGTTAGTTTAAGTAGTTCAGAGCAGGTGAAAATTTTGTGTTATGGTCATTGGCTGACTGCCTTGGAAGGACCTCAGAATGGAGAGAAAATGTGTGATAATAGATGATGCAGAAAGTGGACTTGGGGATGGGATTATTTGATCATTTTAATGGCCACCTAACACTCACTTTGAATTGGACCCTTTGTCAAAATCTTCACCGACTGCAGAGAGTGGTTTTTAAATCTTCTTGGGGAGGATAATTTTTAGGGCTTGTAGCTCTGGGAACCCGGTCGTTAGTGTATTAGTCCACTTGCAAATGGGAAATGATTTTTTTTTTTTTGTACTGGGGCTCGAACTCCCAATCACTTACATTACTGAGCTAAATCCCTGGCAAAACTACTGATTTTTATGAAGGTATTATTTTTTAAAATGTTGTGTTTATGTTTATAGACCAAATCTCAAGAGCAAATTAATTGTATGTCTGTAGTTGTTGAAGCTAAATAGGGTAAGTGAAGTAAAAACATGATTTAATTTTGCTTTATTGTTAACCAAATTTCTAGGCTAGCCATTTTTTACTTTTAATAAAAATGCTCATGGTTTCTTGTCTTCCCATTAGCTCATAGTTGAAAGCTCTGTTAAGTTGTCTGAGGCGGAGTGTAGTAAGCCTGCCTGATTAAAATTGTTCATGAGATGTCAAGCAGACAAGGAACTTTTAGCATAATTGAAAAAAAAAAAACACTGTTAGCCTTTAGAGATGAGGTTTCTGAAATTTATAGTCACCTGTAGGAGAAATTTGTTTATGTAATTGGATCTGATTCTTCTGAACCATTCTTACTTAATTCATGCACAATGTCCTTTCCTTTTGTGGAATAGTATCTTCTCATGCAGGAGATACAAGAGGTCTTCAGAGGAGGCAGAACCATGATTCCCTTGTAAGATCACAGTGAGATACGTTTAAACAGCTCAGTATCTCTATGTTAACCTGTGCATTTCTGAAAGAAGATGTAGGAATAAAGTTGAAGTTGGTAATGGGAAAAACCAAAACAAATTGCATATCCTGGATTCTCAGACTAATTTGAAAAAGTTATCTCAGCTTTTGGGAAGTAGTCTTCTTTGGTTTAATGAATATTTTAGCCTAAAGTTTTTATTTTTGTTGTTTCATTTTGTAGTTTCCAAATTTTGCATTGCTGGGTTCTGACATCATTGTTACTCACATTTTACTCTCATGTTTGAGAAAAAAATGGTTATACTTAATGTGGTTGAAAATTGTGCCTTCTTTTGTCCCTTTGAAGCAAAGTCCATTGCTATAGACTGTTTAGTACTTATGGAGCTCTTCATTTTTTATTTTTCTTTCTGTGTGTTTCTGTAAAGACATTTTAGTTCTTCCTCCAAGTGGAACATTTTCTAGCATAAATCAAACTGATATTGCTGTAATGAGGTACTGTTTTAGATGAAAATTACCAAAGTGTGATTTTTGTTTTTTTCAACTCACATGTATAAGGCATTAATTGCATAGACTAAGGGCTTTTGACATGGAATACTTCTGTAGGGAAGGCATTTTTCTTGAATAAGTAATGCTTTGTTTTCACCCAGAATATTGTTTTAGAACATTTCTCATATAATTAAAACGATTTTTCCAATGGCTCTCAAAGCCTCTTAACTTTTTTTAGTATCATCTTATTTTAAATTTTTAAAAATAATTAGTTCTGTCTTGATTTTAACATAGAACAGCAGTGTCTAAGAAGAAACTAAGTTATTTCTGTATTAGGTTTGAGTGACAGAACAAGATGATAAAAGAAATCCCTCAAGCCCAAATGTACTGTAAAGTAGCCACTATATTTAGGCTCATTTGAAGAAACTAATCAAAGTTATTGGCCAGGCATAAAAATATTTTAATTTAAAGTCCTAAAGAACAAAGAGGAAAGGAGACTGAAAGTTTAAATGATAGTAGTTAGCTTATTCTCTTTTCTTTCTTTTTTTTTTATTTTTTTAATGTCTCATTATCTGCAGAAGGAGAGTACTAAATAGGTTATATCTTGAAACAGTAAGATCTGAATAGTTTTATTTGTGGGAGTAGGTCACAAAGAGGTTATTCTTGCTGGCTTCTTCTTGACAAGTAATCAGAGTATTCATGGATCTCCTGGTTTCCAACCATTTTATACTGTTGAGAATTAATTTTTTGCAGCAGTTATATATTTTATTTATGATTGAATAAACTGTAGACTGCACAATTAAGTAGGCAAGATAATAATGGTTTCAATTAATATATAGTCAGGGATGAAATAATATGAAATTAATAAGGTACAGTATATACTATAATTGTGGCAGCTAGCATATCTCTATCATGCATAGTACCATTTTTATACACCTCCACCCCAAAACAACTTTAATTTCAGACACTGGTTATTATATCCATATGGTTGCATTTGATTGCACTTGGGCACTAGAGATACAAGGATGAGTGTATCTCTTTGAATAGACATGTAGTTTGCTAGAAATAAACTAAAAATAAATAATTATCAGTATGAATATAGAGTGGTGTGCATGTAAAAGAAGGTGCATATAAGTCTGGCTGGAATGTAAAAAGTGTCTCAAAAAATAAAGACATTTAAACTGATTCTAAAATGATGAGTTCATTCACCAAGCTGAAAGTAAGAAAAACATGGAAATTGCGACTAAGAAGTATGAATACATACACTTTTAAAGGGTTGTAAAATACTTTAGTATGTCTGGAGTACATTGAAGTAATTGGAAGTAGATGGGAAAGTTGATTTCCTGTCCACCATGTTGACAAGTGTAAATTTATGTGTATGGAGTCACAAGGCCTGAAGGAATTGAAATTGAAGGAATAACATAAGAAAATTTGTATTTTTTAAAATTAAAATGGATGGGATTTTAGGTGATATTGAGAGTGGGAATGAAAGATTGTATACAATGATCATTGGATGGCAGTAGATGACCAATTATTCTTCAGTGAGTCAGGGGACATCCTCTATCGTTAGGTTTTGGAGCCAGAAATACGAGTGTAGATCCTTAGTCTGAAGATACTATGAAATTCCTTCAGCCTAAGATTTTTCATTTTCATGCTATCTTTTTTTCTTTTTTTTAACCCAGAGTTTCTGCTATGTAGTTCAGCCTGGCCTTTCACTCACTTTGTAGACCAGGCTGGTCTTGAACTCAACAGCAATCTTTCTGCCTCAGCTTCCCTCCCGAGTGTTGGAATTACAGCATATGCTACCAGGTCCAGGCCTATCTTAAGTACTGTGTTGCAAATTTTATGTGCTAAAGATGTGTCTTGGTTAAATTCCCAGATCTGTAAAATTGAATATAGTAATTGGTAGTTACTACTATTAGTATTAAACCCAAAATACTTAGTATTCTATAGTAAACATAAATACTTGCTTCTCCAAGAAATTTGTGATAAACACAAAAAGACAAAAACATTATAAAACTGTTTGTCTTTGAAGCCTGCTTTATTGCTTTCCTTATGTAAAAGATAACTCGATTACTATTTAATATGATGCATTTATTAACCTTGTTCATATACTCTGACATATTTTAAACTATTCAAAATGTTTGATGTTAATGAATAAAATTAATTTTCTATGCAAGCACAAATTATTTATTGTTTTTCTAAAGAGCACAGTTAAAGATAGAGAAGTACTCCTTTTTATTCCAAATGGGAATTTTCTCAAGTTTTTACTGAACAGGTGATCAGCTGAGTTTCTGTTTAAACTCTTCCTCTGACAGAGAGTGCTTTACTTTTTTACAAAGGAGTCAGCTTCAGTTGTCATGTATTCTATTAGTGTAGTTGTTGCAGCTTCTTTTTAATTTTTTCTCTGGGTAGTAGCTCTCATAAATCCAAATCTAACATGTACTTAATTTGCTAAGTTATCAGCAGTTTGTCAAAAACCATCACTCCTTTTCTGAAGATTTATTTCCAAGATTTTTTAAGTTTTGTGATTGTTGATTTTCTTATAGTTTCCTTGAGGCATATTTGACGTATGATCAATGCACATGAAGTGTGTAATTTAAAAAGTTTTTGTATAGTATATGTTTCTGAAATAATTACTACAATCAAGTTAGCAAATATACTATAATCTCAAAAGTTTTCCTATGTCCCTTTGCTTCTTCCTTGTGCATCTGTCTGCCCCAGCCATCCCAATACCAAAATTATCCCATCACTCATCTGTTTTCTTTCACTATATATTTGTTTACATTTCTCAGACTACTTTATAAAGTAACGCAGTATACTTTTTGTTTGGTTTCATTCAGTCCACATAATTATTTTGAAATGCACCCATACTTTTTGCCTGTAAAAATAGGCCATTTTTTAAAATTGATGAATAGTATTCTATCATGTGGATATACTGCAAGTACTTTACCCATTTATCTGTTCTTGAAAATTTGGTTTTAAAGTAGCCAGTTATTGACTATCAATAATTAACTCTGATTTTCTTTTGGACATATACTTTCTTCACATTTGGGTGAATACTTAGGAATAGTGTGGTTGGATTATATGGTAGATATGTATTTAAATTTTAAGAAACTACTAATCTGTTTTTTCAAATTGGCTGCACCACTTTACATTACCACCCACTTCGTATTAGAATTCCAGTTCCTCTACCTTCTTGGCAACACTTGATATAGTAAGTCTTTTAAATTTTAGTTACTCTAATGGATGTGTAGTGGTTTCTGTTTGTGGTATTAATGTATGTTTTCCTGATGTTTGGTGATGTTGAGTGTCTCTTCATGTGATTGTGTGCCATTTGTATATCTTTCCTGGTGTTTGTTCAAATGTTTTTCCAATTTTTAAACAGGGTGTTTTACTGTTGAGCTCAAGAGTTCTTTATGTACATTATCAATATTAGTCCTTTACTGAAAAGATGCTTTGTAGATCTTACTCTGCTTATTTTGTTCATTTCCGCACATTGTCTTTCAAAGAACAGAAATTTTCAATTTTGTGAAGTCCAATTTATTAATTTTATATTGTCCTGTTGTCATCATGTATAATAAAATTTGCCTAACTCAGGTCAATTACATTATAGCCTAGAAGCTTTATTTTTTTATTTTTAAGGCTATAATCCATTTTCTATAATGAACTTTTTACTTTGAAATAATTTTAGATTTGCAGAAAAGTTGTACAGGTAGTACAGAGAGTTCCCATATACCCTTATCTACTTTTTCCTATTATTAAAATCTTGTCTTACATAAGTATGGTAGATTTGTCAAAACTAAACAGCCAAAATTAGTATGTTACTATTAACTTCACCTTAGAAGTTACTTGAATTTCACTGGCTTTTCCTGTAATACCAGTTTTTTTTTTTTTTTTGTTCCAGAATTTATTACAGGATTCTACGATGTGGTTAATACTCATGTCTCCTTCATCTGCCCTGATAGTTGATAATTTCTCTATCTTATCACTAATGATGCTTGTTACCTGACTCAAAGTATTGTTAGCCAGGTTCTACAATGTAAAATTAATCTTTTTCATCCTTTCTATGTTGTGTTCTTTAGAAAAAATTAGTAAACATAGCCCATGCTCAAGGACTGGAGATAAGGTGTGGTACAGAAGAGCAAATTATGCCCAATGTCCTAAAGATCAATATCTACATAAACTATTTGAAATTGTTATGTTAGAAATATTCGTCTTTTTTTCTTCATTTATTTCTTTTATCATTTATTAGTATAGGCACATATATATTGATTTTATACTTTATTTTTTTTTTTTTGGCGGCACAGGGATCGAACTCACAACCTTGCACCTGCCAGGGCAGGCGCTTAAGCCACTGAGCCAAACTCCTGGCCCTGGATTTTTGAGGCAGGGTCACACTATGTAGCTCAGGCCGGCCTTGTGCTTGCGTTGTAGCCCAAGTCGGCCTCGAACTCACAACGCTCCTCCTACCTCAGTCTCCCGAGTGCTGGAATTAAAGGCGTGTGCCATCACGTCCAGCTAATTTTATACTTTAGCTTGTCAAGTACTATTTTTTTTTTCTCAATTTGTTCTAGTTTAAGCCGTTCAGAGCTCTATCCTCTCTGACCTGCCTGCCCAACACTGGAGCATTCTCTTGTTTTCTGACTAATGTATTTCTGGTTTATCTTACATGTTCCATGTCCCTAAAATAAACTATTTTCCAAAGGATCCCTGGTTCCTGTTTTTGAAGAATGTTATTTAGAAACTAATATCTGAATACTAGGTATGCTGGTTGCTGCTACTGTATTGTCCTACGTTTTAATTCTCTTGGCCATCAGAGCCAGGAAATTATTTATATCTGCTCATACATGGATATGCACACACCTTAATTCTATTGGTATCTCCCATTTGTATTTGTGTTAAGCTAAATGTGAGTTTATATTGATGTTTGTGACTTGAGTCTAATACCATGTGATTCATTTTAGCTTGATCTATTGTTTATTTCTGTCTTCCATCAGCAGTGAGAAACATGGCTCCCATCATCCATTTACTTGCTAGTTTAACCAGTATATATGTAAAGCAGCTACATAGTTAGTTGTTAACCTATACCTTACAACCCGAGTTAATTTTTGTATAAGATTTGAAGTATTGATCAAAGTTCATTTTCTAAAACTACAGACATTCAGTTTTTCCAACAATATTTATTTAAAAGGCTATCTTTCTTGGTTTGCCTTTGTGTCTTTGTTAAAAATTGGTTATCTATTTATGTGTGGGTCAGTTTTGGAGTTCATGTGTCTTCTATTGGTGTGTTAGTCTAGCTTATAACAATTTCTGTGTGAAATTAAGAATTAGCATGTCAATTTCTATTCAAAATAGAATTTATAATTAACTTGTCAATTTTATTAAAAGGGGTTGGGATTTGGACTGTGAAATCTTTAGATCAGTTTTAGAAGAATTGGCTTTTTAACACTGTTGAGTCATGTAACCCATGAGCAAGTTATGTGTCTCAATTTAGGTCTTTCACTTTTCTTAGAAGTATTTTTGTAGTTTTCAGCATACAGATCTTGCATATAGTTTGCCAGATTTATCCCTAAGTATTTTGCATTGGTTGATGGAATAGTAAATAATATTGCTTTTGTATTGCAACTTCCAATTTTTGGCAGTTAGTAAATAGATGTACCAATTGACTTTTGAATATTGATCTGTTATTCTGCAACTTCGTTAAACTCACTAGGTCTTGTAATTATTTTATGGTTTCTGTTAGGTTTTCTATGTGGAAGATCATGTTTTAAGAGAGTTTTAGTTTTCTTTTTTAAATTTAGGCTTTATTTGTTTATTTATTTTTGCTTGGTAGTACACTAAAACCTCCAGCATAATATTGAAGAGAAGTAATAAGGGTAACCATCTCTATCTTGTTCTTGATCATAGAGAAGTATTGATTTGTTTACCTTCAAATATGTTGTTAGCTGCAAATTTTTATGCCTCTTAATTTAGGCTGAAGAAATTGCTACTTTTCTGAGAACTTTTATCAGAAATGGACGTTGAATTTGTTTCAAATACTTTGTAAGGGGCCATTTATTTATTGTTATATTCCCATTATGAATCAGCTGCTGTAATAAGTAATTTTTACAGCATGTGTTCAATTCCAAAAATAATTTTTTTTTAGATAAAGCAAGTCTACAAGAACTTCTTAAATACAATGCTCTCCTTCAGATTTTAGTGAACATCATCTAGATCATCCACAGACATGTTAAATTCAACATGTCCAAATTTTTCTCTGCCTGAAGACTTCTACCTTTATTTGTGGAGATTCCTATTTAGTCATTATATTTTTATTTTTAAATTTCTCAATATAAATTACATTTACATCAGCCTTGAAACCTTTGCTTACCTTCAAAGTTCTGAGCTTGACCCTACTTAGTTTTGATATAATACCATTTATGAATATTGTTAGATTCATCTTTTTAGGGTTTGTACGTGTATGCAGATGAAGAATCTTGGTGTGTATATAGTTTCCTCTCTATAATGTCTGTGTCTATTTTCGTTTTAAGTTTACTGCATGTCTCATAGTATAAGTGGAAAGTATTTTCCCCTCTGCAATGTTTTGGAAAATTGTTAGTATTGTTAGTACTAATTCTTCTTTAAATGTTTGATAGAATTCACAGAAAAGCCTCTGGAATTTTCCTTCTGAGAAAGTTTTTAAACTATAATTTCTTTAATAGGTATAGGTATATGCATATTTTTTTGTTTTTAAGTGAAATTAAGCAATTTTAGTTTGTCAAGAAATTGATCATCTTTTTTAAACTGTCGTTTATTTGCATTAATTTATTATATTATTCCCTTAGTATTGGTAGACTCTAGTGATGTCATTAATGTTACAGTTGTAAATTTGTCTTTTAATTTCTGATCCATTTGTCTAGAGTTTTATCAATTTTATTGAACATTGAGAGGAATGAGATTTTTTCACTGATTTTTTTTCTCTTTTTTTCACTGATTTTTTTTCTATTTTTTCTGTTTTCTGTTTTATTGAATTCTGATATGATTCATATTTTTTTCCTACTTACTTTAGGTTTAATTTGATACTTTTCTGCTTTCTTAGGGTAGGAGCTAAGGCTATCTAGACCTTTTTACATTTTTAATCCAACATTTAGTGGCACAGTTTTAGTGACAACCTACAAATTTTGATATGGTGTGTTTTTATTTTCACTGATATAAAATATCTCTGACTCTTCATTTTTCCTCTCTGCTCCTTTGGTAATTTAGAAATATCTTTAGTTCCAGAATATTTGGGGGTTTCCAAAGGTTTTTATTTGTTATTATTTTATAATTTAATCAGTTCTGAATAGATAACATACTTTGACTTGAATTCTTTTAAATTTGACTTGTTTTATGGTCAAAATAGCATATTCTCTGATTTTTATCAGCTTTTGCTTTGTGTATTTTAAAGATTTTTGATTAAGTGTATAAAAATTTAGGATTATTTCATCCTCTTGATAAACTGATAAAGGTATTTATCATTATGAAGATATTCTTTATATCTCTGCTAATAGTTTCATTTTGAAATTAATCTTTTTTACTGATATTGTTGTAGCCACTTGAGGTTTCTTTTGACTGGAGTTATTATGGCATATTTTTCTATCCTTTTGCTTTTAAGCTATGTATCTCTGTGTTTATATTGTATTTTTAAAGGCAGCATGTTTTATCTTGCTTTTTTTTAGGAGTCTGTAAATTTATACATTTTAATTGAAGTGTTTAAATCATTTAAATTTATTAATGTAGTTGTTGGTATGTTTCATTCTAGATCTGCCGTCTTACTACTTATTCTGTCGCATCTGTTTTTTCGTTCTTGATTTTTTTATTGTCTGCCTTTTATTTTTAGTTTTTTTTTATAGTTTCTAAACCCTTTAAGCATCCTCTGTGTCTCTGTGACTAACCTCAATTTATTTAAAGACAGGTACTGACTTACTGTGTCATATTCTAGAAGCCTAAATGTTTAATTAATGTCTTCTAAGGGTTTTTTGGCTAGGAATTTATAGGGATTATTTTGACCATTCTAAAAAAGTTTGCTTACTAATTTTAATTTTGTATGTGCCATACTGCTTAGCTGTGGAAGCATATGAATATTATAGTTGGTGCTGAGTGACCTTTATTAGGAGCTACTCTATTGGCATCTGTTCTCTTCTCATTCCCTAATGCAAGTGACTCAATGGGGCTTGGGATACTTACTCATGAAAATGTCTGGGAGAAGCCAGCTTGCATTCCTGGACTTATGCTTAACTGTCTTGATTCAGGATCTTCCATTTTATTCTGAGGGAGAGAGGAAGAGAGAGGAAAACGAGAGAGTGCGAAGGAGAAAGACACATTTTTTCCATTTCTCTCTACTTTCCCAAATAGAAGGGTTGGTAGAATATATCTTTCAAAAAGCTGAGATACACTTTTTCTATCTTATTTTAAAGAAGTGTATCCAACATGTCATCTGACAAGGGAGGATGGTCTTGTAATTTCTATAGGGAAGGTAATCGCATGAGCAGGGAAAAAGAAAAAATGAGATTAGGTTTGAATAGTGCTATTTTAGAATCAGATATGAAGTGGGCAAATCAGCACCTTTTTGTCTCATACTAGGATATAAAGAGGTGTGAGATCTGTGTGTGGGGTCCTTGGAGGGCTATACCTGAAATAGCTTTATTTATATACTAACCTAGAACTAAGAAAAAGGAACTCCAAGTTACCCCTTGCTTGAAATTGCTTTCCTCCTAGAGGAGTTTCTTGAAGTAGCATTGTCATCAGAGGATTTTTGTTTAAGTAGCTCTATTTTTTAGAAGATATGCTAATCAGAGTATTCTTGTTCATTTTGTATTCTAAATCTAGTTCTTAAAATTTCAAAGAGCAGAATGTGGTATAGCCCTGTTAAATGCAGGTGCTTTCTGCCCTGTTTGTTTTAGACAGTTGGATGTCTATGGTAGTTAAGACTGATGGTTTGTAAGCTGAAGAAAGATGCCAAAAACTGAATGTCTCTAGTACAGTGGAGCCTATAGTCTAGTCTCCATGAATATTAAGGCAGTGTGCCAAGTAAAACTGACTTAATTTTGCAAGCAGGAGCCCTTTGCAGAAGGATTCATGGTAATTAACAAATTCAGAGTGCAATATTTTCTTTTCATTAATTTGGCAGAAAACAACTAAATATCTACAGCAGGAATGTTTTTGACATTTTCATTTGCTTTTTTGGAAAATAATGAATACTTTGAATTGGGCTATAAAAAACTGTTTTAAGATTTTGTCATTTACATTTTAACTTTGTAACAAAAAGTGGTAATTTAATTAGCATTAAAAAAATTAAGTAGGACTACTTGGGTAAAGGAGTGACCAGAATTGATTCATGTTTTAAAGTGATTGGCTTTTAGGAGAATCTTAATGAGTTTATTGGCTCAGACTTACTGTATTTTGCATCTCCTTCTCTGTATGTCTGAGTAATAGGATCCCATTTGTGGTTATAATTTCATGTACTTCCACTGTTCTCAAATTAATTTCTAAACCAAATATTGGATAGCATTTCTTTCTCTTCTATCTCTTGGTTTAAAGAAATTTTTGTCATAGAATTGTTAACTGTTCACTTAAAAAATACTCAGGGATACCCACTTAATATAAGGCATTTTCAATAAATTTGAAACTAACACTACTGGGCAAAATTTTCCCTGAGGAACTAAAGGAATATTTGTTTTAAGATCCATTAGTCTCCATATAATTATTTGCTGATAGTGATTTTTTCCACTAAAAATAATCTTTTATAATACTCATACCTTTAATAAATTCTAGGTATTAAAAACTTGATGACTGCTCAATATAACACTTATCCTTTCTGCAGTTTTGACACATTTTCTGGGTATATTTTCACCTCTGTTGTCTGTTAAGCTAGATCATTTTGATAGAAAAGCTTTGTCTTATTTTTAACATTTCTTTGTTGGTAAATATCCAAACCTTATTTTAATCTATCTATAAACAGAAATGTGGAAGAATATTGGATTAATTTCTGAAATTCCAAAGAACAGCTTGACTTCACAGGAAACTAGAATTCACCATCAATGTAACTATTAGAAACTGGGATATTACTCTTTCATCTTTTATGCCTACTTCTGTCTACATACTTCTTCTTTCTTCACATTTTATAAACTTTTATTTTTGGTACCAGGGATTGAATGCACAACCTCATGCCTGCCAGGCAGGCACTTACATCACTGAGCTAAATCCCTGGTGCTGTTTTTTGAGACAGGGTCTCTCTATGCAATTCAGACTGGCCTTGATCTCACTTTGTATCCCAGGCTGTCTTGAACTCACACCGATCCTCCTGCCTCAGCCTCTCGAGTGCTGGGATCATTTTATAAACTTTTAACTTTGAGTGCTTTTAGACACACTTGATCAAAGATAGTTACCTAACACTGGTGTTAAGTAATAATTAGAATGACAAGCATAAAGAGACCAGAGTCCAGTCCTTATTCTAAAAATTTCAAGAGAATGCAGACCAAGATGTCTACCCTTGTTCTAACTAGCTGTAGCCTAAAGGGCAGCATCATAAAGTATATATTAGGCTGCTGCAGTTCCCCCTCAGAGGACAGTGTTTTCAAGATGGGTAGGCACTGTAAGAGATGTCTGCCTTCTAAAAATAGGATGTTTTCTATAAATAAAAGTGTGCTTATTCAGTCAGTATGAATCTTTGCATAAATATATCAGGAACTAAACTAAATGGTAGTGATTCAGTGGTAAATGATCTGAAAACAGTTCTTTACCTTGAGGAACTTACCTCTAGAAGGTTAAGTGGAATTTTTAAAAGTCAGAAAGCAAATAAATAATTATAAGATGTTGTAAGTGCTTTGAAGAAGACGTGTAATGCCAGCATAGGGAACCACATTTACCATTGGGTGGTGGTTGTGGAGAAGGGAGGATATTTACTTTTTGTACTATTTTCTGAAGAGGTAAAATTATGTTTAGATTTGAAGGAATAGGGAAGATGCTCCTATCAGATAAAGTAGTATGTTACGTACAAGGGCCTGAGGTACCAGAGACATAGAATGCTTAAACCAAAGATGATCATTGTGGAAGAACATGGAAGAAGAGCTTAGAGACAAATTTGTGAATAAGAATGAGATTTTGTACTGTCTTCTTGAACCAAGACTGTGGTTTAACTCAGTAACATTTGATACAAAACCTACCACATTAAAGGAGCTGCTAGATTTGGTAAGCTTAAATGCTAAGGTGAACATAAATGAGGAGCCCCATAATGATATGTTTAACAATGATATAAGAAAGAGCATAACATTCTATTGGAAAATTAATCTTTGTTATTCATTTGTTCCTTGAACAGATATTTATTCAGTATTTTATTATGTGCCAGGCACTGTTCTTGTCACTGAGGCTAGTAAATTGATAGACCCTCTCTTCTCATGGATCTTATCAGATCTGTCATCCTCTGCAACAGCTCAAATCAACTCAAACACATCATCCTTTTAATAGTTAGTTTCAGCATTAATCAATTGGGAGATTGGTAGAAATGCAGATTCATACTCTTGCCCCAACACCTTCTGAATCAGAGTCTTAAGATACCCATGGGATCAGTAATGATTGAGAGTGGAAACAGACACAGAGCAGGGAGCCTATTTTTTAAGTTTAATTTTAAGCTGATACATAAATATAGAAAAATTGTACGTATTGATGGTGTATCATGTACTGTTTTGATACCTGAATGTGTTGTGTAATGTTTAAATGAGAGTAAATGTCCTTCTCACACTTTTATCAGCTATATCATTTATTTACACTTTGTCTTGGCTGCATTCATAATACAGTGGCAAATTTGAATATTTTCAACAGAGATACTTTGGCCTACAAAGCCTGTTTATGTTTGACCCTTTACAGATAAGTGTTCTAGAGGATAAACACATTTCCTTAGAATGTAAGACATAGTAATTTATACTTTGTGAGAAGCATTATACAGTAGGCAGTATTTGAATGATTATGAAAAGCAGTAGTTGAACAGTTCAAGCCTACAATCTGTAATTCAAATGTGATACATTGAAGATTGGTATATAAAACATATTCAAAGTTCAGAAGAATGAGTCAGATTGACATTGATGCAATTATAGAAAATGGGAGGTAGGCTTAAAAAATTTAAGAATGATGGATGATGTCATTGTAATGAAGTAAAAAAGAATGCTATAAATTTATTAGTTGTATTTTATTTATTTTTTGAGGTCTACTGTGATGCTCAGGCTTGTCTCAGAGTTGTGGGTTGAAATGACCCTCCTGCCTAGCCTGTTGAGTAATTAGGATTATAGGTGTATACCACCACATTTTGTTTATTTATATTATTGAAAGAATTATCTACCAAGTTCTTTTGGAGCAAGTTTGTTCATTTGACAGTAACTGTATTTTTATGTGTTTATATGTGTATCTTACTTTTGTGGAAACTGAGACTAAAATTAAGGCAAAAGTATTTTTCCAGTGAGGATACACACTAGTAGTGCAGCTGGGATGATGATCTAGGCCTTCTGATTAAACTGATGAAATTTCATTTACGCAAAGGGATTCAAGGAGGTTAGTGGTTATAGCCTGGCATCCTGTCTCTTATTGCAAGTTTTAATCTAGAACATTCTGCTTTTACTTATCTCCATGTATTACATGCAAGTTTCCTTTTGGTATCATTAAAAAAAATCATTTTATTCTCTTAAATGCCCCTTTCTGTGTTGAGAATTTTGATAGACACTGAATATTATATAGGGTGTTTCTTTTAGGAAGCTGTGATGACTTGAATACAGGAGTCATTTATCATAGTAATGAGTGATAAATAATTAAGGGAACCTGAAAAAATCAGTAAGACTGGTAACCTTAATCAGGTAAGCTTTGAGATTTTTGGGTTTTCACTGTGATTTTATCTTGACTCTGCAAATCTGCTGTGGGTTTGAAGTCACAACAGAAACTGGTGACTTGGTAGACCGCTTCAAAGAGATTGAGGTATTTGAAATAGGAGGAGACACTAATTCCACTTCTGTATTATAGAAAGCAAATATAAAACACATTTGTAGCAGCCATAAAGATAACATCTTCTGAGTAATTTAAATGAGTCCATGGAGAGGTGTATTTATCCACAGACCATTTACTCAATATTTTCCAATTGTTGGCCTGCCCAAATAATGTAGTTTATGTAAAAAAAAAAAAAAAAAAAAAAAAAAAAAAAAAAAAAAAAAAAAAAAAAAAAAAAAAAAAAAAAAAAAAAAAAAAAAAAAAAAAAAAATCCAGGGTGAAAGGATTAGGATTGAATTAGTACTTCTGAAAACCTAGAGAGAAAAAAGCCTTTTGTAGTACAGTGGAAAAATTTCTGAGGTTTCACATTCTCGAGTCAGATACTCTAAAGTCAGGTTCTGTAAGATTTAGCAAATTTAAAAACATCTTTCATTTATGTGTATCTACACAACTATACTAAAAACACAATTACATTTTATGACTATCTTGGTATATATTGTTTGTTAAACATGTTATGTCCTAACTTAGTTCTTCTGTTTTTTAAAAGAAATTAAAATATGTCTATGGGCTTCCAATAAAACTATGGTCCCTAGGCACTGTGCCTAATGGATAATTTGAGCCTACCTTTAAGCATTTAAATAATCATTTTCAGTATCTAAGGCAATTAAAAACCTATGCTTCATTTGTCAGTATTCAGTCTGTGAAAATGTTTTATATATATTTAAGTCTTTTTAATATTTATATTGATTTCTCATTTAAATTTTTCATGACTTGTCTGGGAATAGGTAGATGTTTTTACAATGTTTAACTATAGTCTTATGGTTGTGAGATCAAACTGTGGTCTAAACTGGAAGGGACAAGAAGTCTGATAACTTGAATTTTGTATTTTTATTTTGACTTGAATAAAACAGGCAAACATACTTTAGTAGAAGAATTTGAAAGACAATATGGTAGCATAGCATTGATGCTTTGCTCATGAAAAAGGAAAGTAAATATGGGAAGAGAATTTGAAAATTCAACTTAAAAATATTTTTGCTTAAACTTTAGAAACTACAAAATATGTGATAATGTTTTCCATCATTATCTAATATCTTAAGGTTTTAATGTATTTTATCAAAATAAGCATTATATTTGCATTCAACTCAGGCTCATAAAATACATAAACTAGTCACGTTAGAAGTAGAGGAGACATAAATTGATAGAATGGAGATAAGAAAACAAAAACTGTTCAAAATAACATGACAAGAGCTTTTGCCACTGGCCTTGGTGGAGTAACTGTTACTAGATTAATCTTCTTTCCATAAGCAGTGACAAAATTGAACAAATACAGAAGGTAACTGTCTTCAGGAATTGGGACTATAGGCAGGGGAAAAAGGAATTTAAGAGTTCCACCCTTATTCTGGCTGACTGCCTAACAACAGCTTCCTGGAGTGTTGACAATTACCTGGAGCCCCAGCAGAAACACTGGTACATCTGAGCTGACAATGTAGAATAAGAATTTAGGGCTGGTAAACGTAAAATCTTTCTCTGTGTAGGAGAAAGTGATATATAAATGGGGGTGAAAATTTGGGGAGTGGATTCCCCTTGAGTCCTTGGTCAGTGGGTGGTCTGAATATGTGTCAGGCTAAGATTATGAGCTTACTAGAGATTTTTTTCTAGGGATATTAGAGGAACATGTCTGTGTTCAAGGTTCCTTGTAGTTCTTGGAGTCGTGTCCAAAGCGAGTAGAAAGATGTTAATTAACATCCTAACCATTTAGTTGAGAACAAAAAATTCACAGTTTGAGTTAAGACTTTACCGTAGTCCGTATTTGCTGTTACAACAAAACACCTCAGACTGGGTAATTCATCAAGCACAGAAATTTATTTTCTCCGGGTCCTACAGGCTGAGAAGTCTAAGATCGGACTAGCAGGTTCAATTGCCTGGTGAGGGCTGCTCTCATTTGCAAAATGACACAATGAATGCTTAGACCTCCAGAAGGGAACAATTCTGTGAGGTTCATGGCGGATGGTAGAAGGAGAAGAAAGCTGGATTCTGTGTGAAGACTGTTTTATAAGGTCCTTAACTATAATCATGGAGGAGAGCCTTCACTAGTTAATCGTCTCTTAAAGGTTTCACCTTTAACAGCATCGCACTAGCCTTTAAGTTTCAGCCCATAAATTTTGGAGGGGACTAATTCAAACCATGGCAACATCCTAGAGGAGGGCTTCCCCTCTCTCTAATAAGCTTAAAACTATATTTCAGCAAAAAAATACCGGGAGACAAATAGAAATATAGTCCTCCATGCTGGAGGAACTTGAGAAATACTTTAAGCCTCTCTTGCATTCACACCAATGTAAGAAAATTTAGTGCTTAAGAACAAGGGTTATCACTCTTCAAACAAACGAAACACAGAATCCAAGTTATTTACATTTTATTATTACAATTCAATACATTATAATTACTAGATATGTGAAATAACTAGGGGAAATATTATGTATAAAAAGTCAATAATAGAAACAGACCTTGAGAAGCTTGGATGTTGGTTTTAGTGGTTAAAAGTTTATGTATGCACACCCATGTAAAAGAGTTAAACACAAAACAAGTAGACTGCACACTATATTCTTCATGAATGAACAGATAAGAAACTTTGGCTTAGAAATGGAAATTATAAAAAAGCTAAATAAAAATTCTATAACTGGAAAGAACAATAATTACTTGGTTTTACTATCTAGTGTATTAAGAAAAAGCAGTGAATGGGCACATACTGTATCAAAATTTATTGAATCTGAAGCACCCAGACAAAAATGGTTAGAGGAACTCTTAGATGTCTAACATATGTCTGTCTGTCAGCTATCTGTTTGGAATTTCAGCAGGAGAAGAGCACAAAAATGTGCATATACAGTATTTAAAAAATAACAGTTGAAATTTTTTCATTTTTGCTTAAGAAGCAATCAACTAATATATTCAAGAAGCTCAGCAACTTTAAAGCAGTATAAACAGACTACAGTATTATGTGCCACATTAAACTCCTGAGATATGTCATAGTCATGGTGATGATGTGGAAACTGTCAAGGAATTCTGAATATTTCACCACTATTCAGGACAGAGCAGTTAGCTTCATTCCACATAGGGAAGGTAGAGCTATTTTATACATTTAAAAGTATATGGTGGCGCACGCCTTTAATCCCAGCACTCGGGAGGCTGAGGTAGGCGGAGCGTTGTGGGTTCGAGGCCGGCTTGGGCTACAACGCGAGCACAAGGCCGGCCTGAGCTACATAGTGCGACCCTGCCTCAAAAATCCAGGGCCGGGAGTTTGGCTCAGTGCCTTAAGCGCCTGCCCTGGCAGGCGCGAGGTTGTGAGTTCAATCTCCAGTGCCGCAAAAAAAAAAAAAAAAAAAAAAAAAAAAAGTATAAAATCACAAGACCTTTGTGTATGTAGTGGTCTCTTTAAAAATAATTTTATTTTTCAGATTATAAAAGTAATGTAGATGCCTGTGTGGTGGTGCACGCTAGTAATCCTAGCACTTAGGAGACTGAGGCAAGAGGATTGCTGTAAATTCAAGGCTAACCTGGGCAATTTAGTGAGTTCATTGTTATCCTGAACCAACTACATAGTGAGACCATGTCTCAGAAAAAGAAAAAAAATAAATAAGAAATAAAAGTACTGTGGGTTCATTAGAGAAAAAAATATAGCCATATAAATATAAAATTTGCCTATAATCTCATGACTTTTGACCCTGCTGTTTGTTTTGTCCTACTGTTTGTTTTGTTTATGACAAGCAGTAGCAGTAATTTAAAACAGTATTTTTTTTTACTAAATCATACTTTTTAAAACAATGCCTAAATTCTGATTTCTGTCTAAAGTTTTATCATAAATTAAGCTAAAACTTTAAATTAAGCTGAAATTAGTATCTTTTTTGTGAGAAAAGCTTATGATAAATTCAGGTTAAACGTAGCATAATATATGTGTGTTTACATGCAAACATAAATGTTTTAAAGATGTAATTATAGATGTGAAATTACAGAATTGCAAAAGTTGAAAATTGTTTATATTTTCTGTTTCTGTATTGCAAACCATGAATATGATTTTTTAATTAGTAAAACATTAATTATGTATTAGAGTGACTGAAATTGTTGATATTTATCTTTCTTTTTTCGCCCTATTTATGAAGACACAGTCCTGTTTATGATTTTTCCATAGACAACTATGAGTATTTAGATTTTTCTTCTCATTCAAGTAATGTTTGAATAAAATAAAAGTTGAAGTGATTTTTGCATCTGAAGTTCACCTAAGACTGCCTACTACTTCATTTTCATTGATAAAATTTTTTAATCAGGAATATAGACTGGAATCTGCAATGGTTCTCAGGATCTCAGAGTAGTGAAACCAAATATCTTTTCTTACCATGATTTAATTTTTTAAAAAATCTATAGTTCTTAACTGAAATATTTAAAATTACAAGTTGCGTGAATTCTAGGATTTTTCTACTGTTAATATCGGCATTCTTTTAGGTGTTTTATCATCTGGTGATTTTGTGGTGTGGCTGTTAGAACTTCTGTATTTGTAGCCTCAGGGCTTCGATTTACGTATTTGGGATTTAAAAAGAGGTTTGAGAATAATGGGATGTATTGTGGAGCAGAGGCTGCCCTATGTTATCCTCATCCTTTTGGAGATAGTTGCTACAAACTTAAAGTTGATGATGGCCCCTAATCAGTTTCTAATTGATAGAGGTAAATTCAGAAGAGATGTGGCATTTTCCTATATTCACACTCTCATTTTAAGATACAGTCTGGGCCCATTAAATCTGGGCCTGATACTGTAAATGTAGCAGAATTGGATCTTAAAACATTTACATGTTTCAGAATAATGGCCCATTCAAAATATCTAGGACTGGAGTTTAGTTCAATGATAGAGTACTTGCTAGCAGGCAACAATGAAAAAAAAAAAAAAAAGACAAAAATAAAAAATGCTGTATGAATGTAGACTTAGATTGTGTCAGTAGTAACACCAGAGTTAATGTATAGATTCAGCTATAAATTGTAAAACCAACTTTTAATCTTATTGATAGGCATGTAAGTCCATTTTCCTTTGCATTTCATAAGTAATAAAAAGTAATAATTAAAAAACAAAAATAATTCAAGAATTCAATCCCCAAAGAAAAGGCACTGGCTCTTGGAAGTTCAAAGATTGGCTTCTTCAAGAATCAGTTCCTGAATTAGTGATTTGCATTTCTTTGTTTTGGCTTTCTGGTATTGATTTTATTCTGATGTTCCTGATATGGCGTTTATTAGCTCCTAAGCTTGTTATTTCTTCATTTATCTCTACTGGGAAAAAGAGTTTCAGTGTATCTAACAAGTGTTTATTTTGATTCAACTAGTATAGATCATATTTCCACTTCAGAATTTATATGGACTGTGGTACTTCATGTCAGGAAACAAAGGTGAGGTTAACTACTTTGGACCCCTTGGATCCCCAAATTAAATGTCTTGCTTCTGGGAAGAGAAAAGTAGAGAGTGAATGTGAAAGCAGGTGATTATCATGCATTGCATATACCATCTCCCTTTACATCCGCTTGTAGCTTGTTTTCCTATTAATAACTACGTGAAGTCTTAAGTATATTTTCTGTCCTTCTACCTCCTGTTAGGGAACTTTCCTGCTTATACCTCAACAACAGGGAAAATCATTACTGTCCAGGCCAGGAAGCATACAGCTTTTTATCATTTTTTTGTCAATAGTTTTATTTTGTTGGATAATACTTGAAATTTCATCAGAAAATGAATCATTCTAAACTGTATATTATTTTCTAGTGAGGTAGTGATTTACATTAGGTGGTTTACTTTTTTATTTATTTTTAAATTTAATTTAATTTATTATTATTTTTTGCGGTACTGGGGATCGAACTCACAGCCTTGCGCCTGCCAGACAGGCGCTTAAGCCACTGAGCCAAACTCCTAGCCCTAGTTTTTTTAGGCAAGATCGCACTATGTAGCTTCGGCTGGCCTTGTGCTCCTGTTGTAGCCCAAGCCAGCCTGGAACTCACAACGCTCCGCCTATCTCAGCCTCAGGAGGGCTGGGATTAAAGGCGTGCGCCACCAGGCCCGCCTACGTTAGGTGGTTTATTAAATAAGAAGTCTGCCTTCAGTATATTTATTAGTGATGAACAAACAGCAATATATTTTAAAAGTAATGCACAGCTTAATTTAAAATATTTATTAAATACTGAAATATGAAAAGTGTGGTACTGGCAGCCACTATAAATTTCAGTAATTAAGCCAGGTGTTGTGGTGCGCACCTGTAATTTTAGCACTCGAGAGGCTGAGGGTGGAGGATTGCTGTGAGTTTGAGGGCAGCAGGGCTACACAGTGAGTTGAAGGCCAGCCTGACCTACGTAAGAAGATCCTGTGTTGAAAAATAAACAAACAAAAAAGTTCAGTAATTTGAGAGTTTGAAATATTTCTCACTTAACCACTAAGTTTCCGTTCTGCTACTAGGTTGTTAATTGAATTGTTGCTAAATGAGGAATCATATATACTATGTACCTTACAATATTCAGAACAAAGAAATAGTCAAAGGAAACTCCAACTTGATTGCTTTTATTTGCATAACTCGTAAATACAGTACTGTAATTATAGCAGCATAAAACTACAGTACAATCAGCAAAAACCACAGTACTGTCTAAACAAGGTATACTGTACATAAAGACATTGAGGCTCTATAAACAAGATGCAGAACTGTACCCCCCCAAAAAAAGGATGCTTGTAAGTCTAAGCAGTGGGTCATAAGACTGAATAGTGAGTAAACAGGTCTTTAAATAAAGAATATCTGTATTCAAATTTTATAATGTAAAAGAATATACTCTCAAAAAGATTTGTAGAGGGCATATACTATATCATTTTTTAGTAAGGGTGATAAGAGTTCAATTAAGAACTCAATTTATTAGAAAGGTAACATACTGTTATATCTAGAAGATAATAAATACTCAGCATGTGTCATTTGCATTTTAGTCTGAGTTCTAATTAGAATAATTTATAAAGGTATATAGATATAGATATATAGATACAGATACATATATATAGAGAGAGATATAGAGATATAGCTATATAGATATAATGAACAAAATCTGTGTGTCCAACCAGTAGAGGCATATTTTGTCCCTTTAAAAGGTAGCTCTTCAGATGTGTTAGGTCAGTTATATGTCTCCATTTTACGCTTTGTCACCATGTCAATATGCAAGCATTCCTCATATATAATTGTCTTCATATTCAATGTACCCACCTAATTTTATTTAATTTTTATCTCCTTGGAAATGTTCATAGAAGTAGACATCATATCTTTAATATGATTTGAACAATGTAGTGTACTGTGTATATTTTCTTTGTTCTAGACATGCTACTTTTCAAATTTTGTTGTTTTCTAAAATCACTTTAGTTGAGATTATAAAATATAGGATACAGAAAATACAGCCCTTTAAAAAGTGTTCAATTCAATTTTAAAAATTAGCCAGGCATGGCGGTGCATGCCTGTAATCCCAGCACTTGGAATGCTGAGAAAGGAATATCACTGGAGTTTGAGACCACCCTAGGCTACATAGTGAGTTCAAGGCTAGCATGAATTATATAGTGAGACCCTGTCTGGAAAAAAAATTATATCCATCTACCACCACCATGTAGAATATTTTTATCCTCTCAGAATCTACCTTATGCTCAGTGTCATGTCCATTTCTGATCTCTAGTCCCTGGCAAACACTGATCTCCATTATGTATCTGTAGATTTCATTTTTGTTTTCTAGAATTTCATAGCCATGGAATCATATTATGAAAAGTATACCTTGGAGATCACAAGAGTTTGGTTCTAAACCACCACAGTAAAGCAAACACTGCAATAAAATGAGTTATATAATATTTTTTGATTTATCAGTGCATATAAAATTATATTTATACTCTTCTGTGTAGTTGTGTGTAATAGCATTATATCTACAAAAAGTGTGTCACTTAATTTAGAAATACTTTATTCCTAAAATATGGTAACAATGATCTGAGCTGTTGGAAAAATGCTGATAGAGTTGCTCATTGTAGGGTTGCTAAAAACCTTCAATTTGTAAAAACAAAAAAAATTCTGCAAAGCACAATATGTTATAGCATAATAAAATGAGGTATGCTTATGTTTTTGTGTGTCTGGTTTATTTGCTCAGCATAATGTTCAGATTCATTCATATTGTTTATGAATATTTTTATTGTTGGTTAGTTTCTTTTTATGAGTACCATAATTTACCCATGTACTTGGTGGGCATTTTTATTTTGTCAGTTTCTAGCTATTATAAAGAAAGCTGCTATGAGTTTTCTTTTCTTTTCATTTTTGTTTTGTTTTGTTTTATTTTGGCAAGGCTTTGTTCAGTGGAATGTTTTCATTTTTCTTGGATAAATTCATGGGAGTAGAATTGCTGAGTCTTATGGTGACTACGTGTTTCACTTCAGAAGCAACTTCCAAAGTATTTTCTAAAATGGTGGTACTATTTTCCATTCTGACTTGAGTGTATTAAGTATTTCAGTTTCTTCATATCCTTTCATTACCTCAAAGTTGAATAGAATTCTTACCATATGCCTCTATATAGTTAAATTGATGTTATGATAGCAGTTTGTAGTCATCCAGAGTTTCCATCAGTCTGACTAGATGGAGTCTTAATGTAGTCCTACAACCAGGAAATGATTTTTGTTTTTATCTTTATTCTCTCAGTTGTCAGTTTTCTTGTAGATCTTTATTTTCCTGACAAAACACTTTTTAACACTTTTTGTGTTTTTCTTTTTTTAATAGTCCTCTTGCAACAATCCATTCATGTATAATACTGAAATCATATAGAAATCATATTTCTGAAATACATTTGTCCTCTTGAAGCCGTTTACTTTTATAAAAACTAATACCCAGTGTATCTTATTTATAATAGGTGCCTTAAACATAGCAAGTACTCAGTATCTCCTTGTTTCTTGAATTATATATTTTTACTTTACAGTATGCATTATTTATCTTCTAAGCAAGTAGGTAAGTTGTTCTGAACTGTGAAGTCTGACTTAATATGAAGCCTTCTTAACTAACTTAATGAATTCTTCAAGTTGTCAAATTTGATTTGTAAGCCATTTAGAAGATCTTTTTATTTCTTGTAGCATCAAAGCATGCAGAAGAGATGTTTTTGATAAGACAGAAGCATTTTTCCTTTGCTGTCTAGCAAATGCCAGGATAACCACAGCATTTCTTGTATTGATGTTAGGTCACATGTTCTATTTTAAAATACACACATATATATATGATGCACATATACACACTCACACACATACTTCTACTACTACCACCACTACCATGATTAACATCACAAAGCCCAAATTGATTAGAATCAATCTGGCAAAGTAGGGAAAAACTGATTCTGTAATATAAGCCCTGCTGGGCTTAAAGAAGACCAGTCTATCTTTCAAGTGAAAGACATGAAAATATTTTTTTTTTTTTTAATATGGGTCAATTTCTATAGGTTGAGTTTTTTCTAAACTCTCTTACTGATCCTTTCTAGAGATGCTCCTTATCTTAGTTACTTTTCACTCATTGCTGAGACAGAATACCTGATGCCCAAAATTAGGGAAGGAGAGGTTTATTTCTTACAGTTCTTGGGGGTTTCAGGCCATACTCAGTTGGTGCTAAGGCAACATGGTGTGGCTGGGCAGCCATTCATGGCAGCTGCTAAACAGCAAGGCAAGCTGGCAAGAGAGAAAAAAACATGCCTTCCTCTAGCCCTTACACTGTATGTCAGCTCCATCCCTGGGCGGGTGCAGCACTCACATCGCCAATCCCAGCGCTAGACAACAAACCTATCAGGAATGCCAGACTCAGTCCTGTCCAGATTACATGAGGCCTTGGTGGAGGGACATAGGATCAAACCCATACACTCCTGCTTTGTTAGGTTCCTGTTTGTAAAGAACAAATCAGGTTTCCTTATCAAAAAGGTTTCCTTGCCTTTTTTTTCCCCCTGGAAAAGAGACTGGTAACACAGTGATGGTCTTGATGAAAATACTGACATGAACTAGCTGTCTTTGCATTTTCACTTAGCTATTTCTGCCTTGGAGCCCTACTCTGAATTTCATATCCTTCAACTGTCAGACACATGTAACCTTTCCTAATTTAAATTGTAGTTGTTGAATATTGTGTCCCAACGAAGGAAACTAATATAGAAAGTTGGTGCCAGAGAAGTGTGGTCACTGCTATGACTGTACCTAACAAGTGGCTTAGAAACCTTGGGAACTGGTCTATGGGAGGAGTTTGGAAAGGTTAGGAGATACAGAGGTCAGAAGAGTAGAATGATGATAGGAAGGCAGCCAGTAAAAGCCAGTTCAGGAGGTTTCATTTGGGTTTAAGGATTCTATTGGCAAGTAGAGACTAGATGTGTTATCTCTGGCAAAAAGTTTGTCTAGATTTTGCCCATGTGCTGAGAGTTTGTGGGAGACAGATTAAAGTGTGGTGGACTGATTGACCTGGCAGAAGAAATTTCAAGGCAGTCCAGTGTTCAGGTATGAGTGCTCCTGGCTGCTTTTAGACAAACTTAGAGCAAGAATTGGGGCAATAACAACAACAAAAACAACAACAAAGCAAAAACAAAATAAACAAACAGAGCAGAACAATTTGAAAAACTTGTTTTGCTCCAGAAGGGGCCAGCTATAAAATTGGGACCAAAGGAGATATGGTTGCTAAAGACATTAGTGCCAGTAAAGAGGAACCAGGTATTTTGTACAGGGATAAGAAGACAAATGACATAGCAGCATGTCAGAAATCAGTAAGACTTACTGCTGGCTAAAGAGTACAAAAGTATAAACTGCATTTAAGAAGAAAGTCTCTGTCACCCAAGCTCTTTAAAAAAGCCTCCTAGGGAATAGCTTCCCTGGGATTTGTTTCACTGTGCTGAGCCATTTAGCTACTTGGGCAGTTGTGGCCATGGTCTAAGGGAGCTTGGATACTGCTTCTGCTGACAGCAGACCATATGATGTTGATTTTACCTGAGTACAGAAAACAAGTTGTGGGAACTGGGAGGCTTTTACCCACATTTCAAAGGAAGGCCTTGGAGGCCAAGCAAGTTGCTGCTGAGAAGACAATGTATGAAGCTGTGGGAATGAAGCTGAAGGTGCGCCTGAGACTGCAGGAAACTGCAGATGCCAGGACTATGGATCATCTGCCAAGGAAAGCTGCAGGCTACAAGTGGAACCAGCCCAAGGAGAGGCCATATCATCTGCAACAGGCAGGACCATAGGGATGGGACCACTTAAGGTCTTTGGAACTTTTATCTTACCGCCATGTGGTCCCAGATAATGGACATGGAGCTACAGGACTTAAAGTTTTCCCTGCTGGCTTTTGGTTTTGCTTTCATGCTATTCTTTTCTCATTCTTCCCTTTTGAATTGGAGATGTTTACCCTGTGCTGTGTGCATTAGGATTATGAGCCTTTAAAAAAAACAAAAAACAAAAAAAAAAACGAAAAAAAAAAAACATAGGTTCACAGGTAAGAGTATCAGAAAAGACTTTGACTTGGACTTTTTAGCTGGGACTATTGGGACTTTGGGGAAGGGCTTATTGTGTTTCAGTTGGTGGGATTGTTGTATCAGATTATTCATTTATTATGTTTATTTGGGGATTAAGTATGGTTTACAGTGTTATGTTTGGGTGTCAATGTGACAAGGAGTACACTGTGACTATTAAACTTGATGTGCCAGCTTCATTAGATTAAGAAATGCCTAGCAGATTACTAAAGTCCACTCTTCAGTGTGTCTGAGTATGTCTTTGGGCATGACTTTGGGAACTATATTTGATCTATAGCCCCTTTCCTCCGTGACACTGTTCCTGTATTCTGCTTCCTGGCTACCTCAAAGTAAACATTTTTACTGTGTCACACCATTTCACCATGATATTTCTGCTTTGGAGTCATCTCACTATGGACTGAATCCCCACTGAAAATATGAACCAAATAAAATCTGCCCTTATTTAAGCTGTGTGTGTTGGATACTGTGCCTGTGCAACAGAAGAGTTAACTAATACACTGAGCATAATCAGTTGCAGAAGATGTCTGTCCAGAACCAGAAGATACTATATTGATTATTCCCTGCCTACTTGTTATTTTAACAGTATATTATGGAAATATTTACTTCAGATTTCCTCAGATTTTTTACTGCTAGGTAAGTTTCTGATGTAGCTGTAGAATTTCACAAGTGAGAAGAATCTATATTTGCTGGTTTCTGGTTTGACCCAATGAAAGTTTAGTTGTACAGATCGGGACTCGGGATTTTAATGGGCAAAATGATTAGTGGGCAAAATTTGGAATTAAATTTTTTTTGACTTCTTGGATCATCTAAAGAGCCAGGAATGAAAGGAAGTAAGGAAATAAAGGAAGGAATGGGACTTGTAAATGAAGGCATTTATGGAAGAATACAGTGGCATGTAGAAATAAGTGTTGACCTTGTTTGATATGAAACCTTCCTCTTTTAGATTATCTGTCTTCCTTTATGCTTATGGAATACAGCAGTACAACTGAAAGACTCTGAAATCTGCATTTAGTTTTGGAGGAGATAAAAGTCAAATCCTGCTTACTTACTTATTAAACTGACTTCATTTAAGTTTCTTAACCTTTTTCAGTTTCTTCACCTGAAAAATAGTAATAAAAATATCCCTGTGACTGCTGTTGTTATAAGAGCTAAATAAAATATAATGTGAAAATACTTTGTGTATGGTAAAACTTTATCAAAATGATAGAGTAGATGATGATGATATTGATGACTGCAGTCATCAAGGTCATCACAGCTTTCTGATTTTGCTCTGGGATTACTTTTTCACATTTCTGGTGCCTCCTAGTAGGTGTTAGACTTAGTGAACCATAGAATGTCTCCTTAGTACTCAATCCATGTTTGAGTGTTTTTTCCTAGCTTTAATCTTCTGTCAAGTGGTAAAAGCTGTTGGTTGGTCTACTTCATTACAAAAAGCTAGAGGAAGGCATCATACATGTTGAAGGCTTTAATCTTCTCTTGGCTGATTAAAAGAATGAATGGAGGCTAGGAGATAACTCAGAGGAAAAAAGTGGTGTTGTGGGGTTGTCACATTTTCTGTCTTGTCTTGCTAGCCTTCCTCACTGACTTCATTTGCCATGATAACAAATTTCCACATAATTTTTTAGTGTATTATGGAGAAAAGTGATTTTACAAATATGAAAGTTCTAGGTGAAATTTTAGTTATATTATGAAATATAAAAAGAAGTAATCTATTCATATAATTAATTGTCAAAATAGAGTAGACTAAGTTAAGGTTATTTAATATTTTATTTCTGTGTTGATTCAGGCATATGTTCATTCAGGACAGCTAAGGTTTTGGCCTCTGTCAAAATGATAGGTGATGGCTTACAGCGGTTTTTTTAAAGTAAGAAAATTTGAAATTTTTAATAAAAGTATACTTTTCCTTATTCTGTTAAACACATAAGAGGACCCATAAGATTATTTTAATTAAAGAAAAAGCAAAAAACAATTAAAAAAAAGTAATCTTCCAATGCATGGGAGAGATTGTAAAGTATAATTATATCAATTTGACAGTCTTTATATTTTGATAGTTCAGCATCTATTTTTGTGGTTGTAGTAATGTATACAGTGTCATGCGCATTGAAATTGTATAAAATAAAAATGTGAAATGTGTTTCACATTTTTTTGTTTTTTGTTTCCTTATGCCAAATGGCAACCATTACAGTGCTATATTGCTAAGTCATACGTTTTAGCCATTTCAAAACAAATTTAGAATTACATTTTTAAAGGTATAATGTTTAAATTCATAAATTCTAGCTGAATGAAGCACATAACGAATAGTTGAAGGCAGCAGAACACTTAACATGAAACTTTTGTATCCTTTGAAGTATAGTACTATTAAATTTTGTTGGTTGATCCAGAACCACTCCATGTGTATGTAATTTTTCACTGGATCATTGATTCTTGATTTGAGAAGAAATCGACCCAACTTTGTTTTGACATTGACTTTCAGATAAATTAAATAATTTCTAGTATTTCTTGTAACACTTAGGAATTGAGAATAACTTTTTCTGTAATATCCTATTCTAACCTATGTTATCAAACTAAAAATTCAAGTCGATGTTTTCACTATAAGGGTCAAGTAATTATAAATTAATTCTCTGTACTGGTTAGTTATTTATTGAGTTTCACTATGTATGAGGCATAGTTTAAGCCCACTAAAGGCAGTCACTTGCCTAATCCTTACATTCACACTAGGAGATGGAAAGTATTCTCATTTTGTAATTTATTCTTACTGTCTTAGTCACTTTCTCCTCACTGGGACACAGTACCTGACATCTGCAGTTTAAAAGGAGTAAAGGTTTATTTTGGCTCACATTTTCAGTCCATTGTCCACTGGTTCCAAGGCAGAACAGCATAGGAGAGGGGCAGGAAGTGCTGCTTTTGATTTGATGGCCAGAAAGCAGTCAAGGGAGGAGACAGGAAGGGAGGCATCCCTTTCCTCATTAAGCCCACCGAGCTGAAGT
The DNA here is from genome assembly GCA_004363535.1 of Dasyprocta punctata. NCBI lineage: Eukaryota > Metazoa > Chordata > Mammalia > Rodentia > Dasyproctidae > Dasyprocta > Dasyprocta punctata. The sequence goes on from RJWM01013359.1 coordinate 40,108, forward strand.
ACCTCTTCTGATCAGACCCCACCTTCCTACAGCAAATCAGTATAATGCCCCCATGGTCCAGTTACCTTTCAAAAGCCTCAGCTATAAGTGCATAAGGCTTGGGGAGACATCTCCATGTAAACTGTGACACTTACTTTGCAGTTAAAAGAACTAAGGAATTGCTGGTTAAATAACTTTCCAGTATCGTGGTGGCCAATTGGAGTAAACTGAGAGTGTGAATTCAGGCAGTGTAGCTAAACAATTTAGCACTATTTACAATCATACTGTGTGTATAAATATAGACAACATACACAGAAGTACAGAATGCTCACATTAGTCATATACTGGTGAATAATTGTGTGGCTGTTATGTAAAACTTCTGGGTTTTTCAGGCGAAAAACAGGCATTTGAAGGGCCCACATACTATGTAGCAGAGACTGCACATTTTTAAAAATATATGTTCATTTTCTCTTTTTTCTTTCTTTCTTTCTTTTCTTTTTTCTTTTTCTTTCTTTCTTTTTCTTTTTCTTTTATTTATTTATTTTTTTTGGTATTGGAAATCGAACCCTGAGCCTTCACACTCAGCAACATCCTAGGTTCTCTTTTTAAATTTTTTTATTTTGACACAGCATCTTGATAAGTTGCTAAGTGGCGGAGTCTATGCCCCAACTTGGAATCCTTCTGCTTCATTCTCTGATTGCTGGCGTTACAAGCATGTACCACCATGCCTGGCTTAAAAAAATTCATTTTTCTAATTTAATTTTGGGATCATTCAGTTTACTTTATGAAATTTTGATTCTTTGAAATTTATTGAGACTGAATTTGCAGTTGGAATATGGTTTGGTTTGGTGTACCTGAGAAGGGTACATTCTGCGGTTACTGTGTGGGATGTTCTGGGAATGTCAGGTCGAATTGGTTAATAGTGTTGTGCAGATTTTTTTTTTTTAAATGTGTTAGTCAATTTTCTCATCATCAGGAAAAAAAAAATACCCAACACCTGCAACTTAAGGGAGAAGTGTATTTGGGCATATGTTTTAGAAGTTTCTGTCCATATTAAACAGGCTTAAATGAAAACAGTATGGCAGAAGAGTCTGGGTTGAGTAAAGAAGATCATATCACAGTGGCCCAGAAGCAGAGAAAGGAAGGGACGGGAAGGGAAGGGAGGTACACACTTTCAGGTCCTCCTCACACTCAGTGACTTGCCTCTTCTTGCCAGGGTCCACCTGTGAGCTCATGAGGCTTTTGCGGGACATCCCAGATCTAAACCATAGTAATGTCTTTACTGATAGTCCATATGATTTTAGTCTTAAGAGTGACTGTTTCATAAATGTTGAAAATTTCAAATATGAAACCCAAACTTTGGCAATCCAAAAACCAAAAAAAATTATAAGCCCCTGATATATGGCAAGAACATAAATTTTTATAGCTAGATCTGGTTCTGTGTGTATCGTAGTATTGTCTTTTACTAGCTGTGAAAATACTTGGGGAAATCCTTGATCTTTAGGGGGCTCAGTGTCCATTTCACTAGAGAACAGCTCACATTTTACAAGGTTATTATAAGAATTAAAGTATTAAATTTAATGGCAGATATGTGTTAGGTGCTCAATAAGTTAGAATGTTTCTTGGTAACTGGATGTAATTGAGGAGGTCAAGGTAGAAGAAAAAATCCTGCTTTATTGGGAGGATATTTCAGTTGTGAAATACCAGCCTATTACATTTTTCAGTTTATCAAGGTGGAGAGTGTCATTTTTTCCCTACTATGATTTATTACTTAGTGTTCATCCTCCCACACCAAAATGTCATGGAAGAAGGTATAAAAGAGTTTTCACTTACAGCTTTACTCAGTTTTCAAGAGAACTACTATTCTATAGAACTTAACTTTATATTCATTCCAACTGTCTTGACTCTCTGAAGGTGTTAAAGCAATAAACTCTTAGGTTAAATTCCACATTCGGTAAGCATTTGTTCTTTGTCTTCAAAGCAAGAAAAAGGGGCAACATGGAGGAAATCTTCAAATAAATTGTATTCAGGATTTACAGTAGTTTTAAGTGTTTTTCTCTAGGGAGAATTTTTTTCTTCTTAAGTTACCAAAACATTAAAAAGGGAATAATCTAAACACTGAAAGTGGGACATTTAAAAATAAAGTAAAAGTGTTCACTTTTGAGCAACTCAGACAAATAATAAACTTTAATAGAGATAGTTCTAAGATTTTCAATTTCCATATAAAAATAACTGTGTATCATTGGGAAGGAACATAAATGACCTTGATTATTAATTATTCATTATTGTTTTCTTAGTCATAATATTTCACAAAACTATTAGGTAAATTCAGTGTAATTTTAGAGTTTTAGTTGGTATGTATTATGCATTAACAATTTTGGAGAGATGTAGCATTTTCTATTTAGGCATTTAAAAGGGAAAAGGTTGTGACAAAAAATTAGATGTTACTATAAAATGTAAATTTTAGAAATTTCTGTTTTTCCCAAGTAAAAGCCATTTTTTTTTTCCTGTTGAGGAAAGTTTTGTGTATTTGAACCTTGTGTTTCAGGAACTGATTTAAGAAATGTGATTTTTAGATTTATCAGTATAAAATACAATAGAATCTTTTTTAAAAAATTTTTTCTCTATTGGTTTTTATTCAGTTCACATTAGACAATAAACATTTTCCAGCATTTGTGGTTGCTAATGTTTAGTTTGGAAGAATTGCCAAGATTAATGATAAAAAGTAAAGAAGTTTACAGTTTTTTTCCTGAGCATTGGTCAGAAAGTTTCTTCCCTTTTGATAACTTTGTAATGAAGTTAGCATGCATAAAAAAATGCATTTTTTAAACCATTTGATATTATTATTTTTGCTCTAACCACACAGCATGTTCTGAAACCACTGTAGGGATTTTCAGGTTTCACTGGCTTATGTGGATTGGGAGCAGCAGCATCAGAAATGTCAGTGTCACCTTTTGTATCATAACCTTTTACTCGATATATGTATTTACTTTAGGAGCATAATATATTTTAGAGCACTGTCAAGAAGAAGAAACTGTCAAGTGAATTCATAAAATTTTCCTTATTATTTGAAGAATTTTCCTCTTTTACCTTTCTACTGTTAATTACTATTTATGCACTTAAAATATAGTAACCTTGCAGTCATGTTAAGAGCTAAATTCTGTAGTTAATAATATTCTTAGTAAAATGATATAGTAGAGCTTCATCATACAGACTCAAGCAGATCCTGGCATAAACCATGAGTCAAGGTTATGATTTTGAAAGACTTTTCTATCCTTAGAGTCTACGAGCCTACATTTCCGTAAACATAATCATGTAAAATAAAGTAATACAAGACTAGAGTTGACCTTTATTAATCTTACTATAAAAGTGTTTTTAGTCTAAAAAGTACAAGCAACGAATATATAGTGCTGTTAATCTGATTTCTCAATGACCTTTGTAACGCCAAACATTTTGGCTACATAGTGTGTGTGTGTGTGTGTGTGTGTGTTGTATAAAATGACATATATTTATGTGTTATTTCTTTTATGTCTACAATGATTAGAATAGTGTGGCTGTGAGATCTGATGGGTAATGTAAAAATCAGTTGTCAGGATGTGCAAAAAATTTCAAAGAAGAAAATTGATATAATTAAGCTGCATTACTGGTTTAGCATATATACAGATAGCAACCAGAAGGCGCTGTTGTGCAGCTATTGTTTAGTTATCAGCAACAGGGAAAGGGATTGGGGAAACGGAAGGAGGTTGAAGAAAAGTGGTTGATTCATTAGCCTTTTTTTTAAAAATTCAATTCTTGCCTTAATTGTAAAAGAATGTATTATTCAATATGAGTAAATTTTATAAGGAAAGGGAATGGATTATTTTTTTCATATGTAATCTTGCAATTTCATTTAGAAAACATCATCCTTGTAAGTCTGATGTGGAACCCTGAAAAGCAATGGGCCCACATTTACATGTGGTTTTGAATATAATATGTCAGTAACAGCTTACTGTCATGGTAAAAGAAGAAAATTATTTATATTACCTTCCTAATAAAGACTACATAAAAACATAATTTTTGACTTGGTTTTATTGGGAAGTATTTCTTCAACCTTCTAATGTTCTTAAATATTGCAGAAATACTACTTTCATGTACATTAGTTATGGACAACCATGACACTAATGAAATTCAATAAAATCTATTAGATGATTAAGGAATCAAGCAGTATAGTTGGTTTTGAAGTTATATTTGTACAAAACAATTTTTTAAAACTTTTAAAAATAAAACATGAACATAATAAATATATAAAGAGATAATTGCAGAACATTTTAACATGATAAATATCACAAGTTGCAGAAAGCTTGTAAACCTCCCATCTAAAACCGATTACTCTTACGAGCATTTCATGCTGTTTGACAGGGAAAACTGCACCTTATAAAAGCTGTTACACAAGCCATTACATTTAAAAGGTTTCTTTTTCACACCCTAAAATTACACTTACTTGTGGCAAGCAAACGTTCTGAATTTGTTCCGTGTTTATTTTGGTTGCAATTACTGTTATGTTGAATTGTGCTTTTCTCCCATTCCTGGCAAACTTGAAATTAGTTTTAGTGTCTTTGTTTCAGTGAAAAACAGCTTGTTCATTATAGATGACATATTAATAAAATCCTGAGCCTGAAACGCAGATAATCCATATGATAATAAAATATTGAGCCTAGAGTACCAAGAACTCCAATTAGAAAAAGCAAAACAAAACAAGAGCAAACAAAAAAGACAACATTGCAAGATGGTTCAGAATTTCTGCAGAATATCAAATACTGTAAACTGTTCCACTGATATCTCTATGCACACACATACAATTTGCCTCACTTAAAACCTTTTAAACACCCTGAAACAGTGCCTTATTCATTTATGTGAGAAAGAAACTTGGAAACATCTAAGCAACCATTTTATTTTAGGGTTGCATTCTCCATGTTATATGAGTATTTCTTTTATTGTGTAATTCACACTTAGGGGTTCTGGCAGGCATTTGTGCTTCTTTGCGAGTGCCTGCTTTCTTCCTTTTATAAACCCTAATCGGGAACTGAAAGTTTTGAATTCTAATGCTGGCTCTGATAGTAACTACTGGGTCTACTTTATCTTCAGACTCTGTAAACTGGATGACTAAAGTAGATAGTTGCCTCAGTACTTTCAACTTTAAAATGCTGTGAAGTTGGGAAGCCAGTCAGGAATCTGAAAGTCAGTTACTACCCTCCCTTACCAAAAGAAAACTTATGGAGTGATCAGTTCACAGAGTGGTTAGGTCTTCTAAAATCAGTTTGCTGAGGTTTAAATTTACTTAATAGCTATTTTTGTTAAATTTACCAAATATTCTGATTTTGAAGTTGCTAATGACCAGTTCTCCAAATTACTAGCTGCCTGAAATGTGTTTATGTTAACTACATATAAAGTTTGTCACAAATCATGCTGCACAGAATTGCAACAGGTTTTGAAATTTTGGGTGGGAATAATTAGTTTTTTTTTTGTGTGTGTGGCACCAGGTCTTGAACTCATAACCTCACACCTGCCAGACAGGCGCTTAAGTCACTGAGCCAAACTCCCAGCCCTTGGGTGGGAATTATTAACGTCATAAAGTTTTAATCTATCATATCAGGTTCATATCAGATATTTATTACTGAATTATTTATCATTTCAACTCAATGCCAAATTTATTGACATTTGATAAGTGAATGGAGTAACTGAATGCTTTTCATTCACTTAAAACAGAATTAACATACTCATCCAACATAGTAGTGTTTATAAACTCTATGGGACCGAGGATATCTGTAGTTATTTTAAGATAAATTTTCATTCCTAAAAGTTGTTGGCCTACTGAAAGACAAGATTTCATAACACAGTATGGGTTTGTTGTTTTGCTAGATTGCAACAATTTCAGATACATTAAAACCTTGAACACATCAACTTTAAACATCGTTGACTCATTAAAGTCCCTTTAAAACTGATTTAGTCAATACAGATGATTGTCACCAATACTAATAATAAGAAACACATTTTGAGTGAATTGGTTTGCTTGTCAAGATAACCATTTGACAAAATTAGTTTACTTTTGTCAAAATTTTTTCATACCCCCATCACTGTCTCAGCCAGGGATGGGGGCAATGGAGCTGTAATGGGAGAGTATTACTGTCTTTGAAATTAGATACTTTTTCCTTAGACACAAGTCTTGTTGAGAGAGACACATAGAAAGATAAGCATGGCTACCTCAATGGAGGTTTTTGGAGACACTGAAGAAGTAAAACATCTGGGTGCAAAAATTTAAAAAGCTACTTCTCACTTTATGGTCTGATCATTATAATGAAATGTGTCCCACTTGAGTTTTAGAAAGCAAAATGAGTAGATCAGGGGATCTGATAGTTTCTTGACATATGGTTTAAGCAGGAAGAGAGATGACAGCTAGACTAAAGAACTGTACTGTGACATTTCTATGGGGCTTAGTTACCCTAAGCAGCATTTTTTGTCCTACAACCTTCCTTAAAGCTCTGTGCTTCTCAGTGATTGCAATGCCATTAGGTAATAGAAATTAGATATATTTTTTCTGGCAATTGATGAAGTCAGTTTGTGATTGTATATAATGGTCAGGGAGCAGCCTTGCTGGCATCTGTGCAGAAGACTTATCAGTACCAGTTTTTTGGTAAATAAATTAGTTCAGATTCTCTCTTTGGTACCTGAGAAGTCAAATCCAGTTGTTCATATTCCTTGAGAAGTAAAATTGAAGGTAAGATCTCACTCTGAAATTTTTAGAAGAGAATATATTGCGTGGAGGCACATTGCTTTTCAGCATTTTCTGAGTGCTGAGTGAAATTCTAACAAGGCTGTGTTGATGCCTCAGCAGAGGTAATGTAGTACTGCCATGATTCAAGCATTTTTTTTTTTTATTAGTTTTAGCTTAGATCTATAGACTAGAAAACTGTCTTGTCAGATAAGCTGCATCGCAGGGATTAAAGAGTTTCTTCAAGAATATATCATAGAAGTTTATTAACTGCATTCAAAATTATAGCTTGTTAATTCTTATAATGTATATAATTGACTGTGAAACTCCTAGACAGAACAGGAGATATTTTGTCTGTTATGAAATTGTCATATTTTAAGTCTAGTACTGAATATGGCTAGGTTGAAAATATAAAAAAAGATAAAAGAAAACTACTCCTGAAACTAATACGTCATGTAATACATTCAAGGTCTCACTGTATCCTTCTCTAGTTTATGACCTTGCTGCTGATAGAATTATTTCATCTATGTCATAGTTTCTGTCTATAAAAAGTAGATTAATAATAGTACCTACTTTACAAGATTTCTAGACAAATGAAATAATGTATATAAATTCCTTATATAAATCTGCTAACTAATGAATAACTAGAGGCTTCCTGGAAGGCTTTTTGTGGAAAGTTTCAGTGATTATTAAGATACAGAAAAATGTCAGTTGAGTGTAGCCAGCTCAAATAAATTTCAAGTAATTAATTAACGAAGTCAGACTATTAGGCTAGTTACTTATTCTTATCATTTTAGCTATGAAAATTAAGATCTAAGTGTTTCTGTCTAACAAAAGAGGCGTATCAGGCCACCTATTCTAAAATGACATGGTTAGAGCATTGGTTTCCAATCCACAATTCAGTGAATCATGTATACTTGTTAAAACACAGTAAATGATATGTCAGAAGCTTCAGAGCTTTGGCTGAACACTTGATTTGCACATTTGAATTTCTTTAATGTCTTCTCCTCTTCCTCACCCTCCCCTCTTCCTTTTCTTTCTGCCTTTCTTTTCTTTTCTTTTCTTTCTTTCTTTCTTTTTTTTTTTTAAGATACTAGAGATTGAACTCACAGCCTTTATACTGAGCAACATCCCCAGGCTTTTGTTGTTTTTAATTTTGAGACAGGATGTTGACAGTTTGCTCGGTTTGGGCTCAAACTTGTGATCCTTCTGCCTCAGCCTCCCAGAATGCTGGGATTGTAAGCATGAGCCATCATGCCAAGCTAATCCTTGTTTCTTTATTTAGAATGATATACAAAATCTTTTGAGACTATTTATAGGGTATAGGAGTTGTTATGAAGTTCTTTTGTAATAGAAATTGAAAGAGAGGTCACATTAGAAAATTAACAAAAGACATCTTAATAAATACCTTGATTAGAAATGACCATAAGAGATAATTATATTTACGTACAATTTTAAGGCATTAAGTGCCTCCTATAAAGCATATTCCAGTACTAAATTTTCAGCAGGATCTTAAGCTCATCCTCCTATGAGATTCATTTGCTCATTCAACAAATTGAAGATCCTTTCTCTATTAGGCACTGTGGCATATTTGTAAGTGAAAAAGATAAACGTTAGCCTGCTCTTGAGGCTATTCTTTGGTTGGCAAGAGAAACAATTTTACTACAATAGTTGCTGCACATGCTAATGATAGGGTGCTATAGGAGTACCCAGGGGGACACTAGACCTAGACTTGTTAAAAGGATGAGGAAAGAATAATGGTTGCTTGGAAAGTTTTCTAGGGGAAATAGAATTCATCCCAGTATCTAGAAATTGAAGATGTCAGAACTGGGATGGTTTCAAACTGAACAAACTTTATGTTCGAATGCCCCAGAGTTACGGAAATGAGGCTAGCTAGATTGTATGTACTCTTGGGAAGATGTAGGCAGAAGCTATATTTTAAAGAGCCTCATAAGTCTTGTTAGAGGTTTTGCAGTTTATCCTGAGGGCACTGGGGATCTATTGTAGGGAGTGACTTGAACTCTAGGGATGTATTTGATGAGATGGAAATAAATGAATAGATTTTCAAGAGATAATTAGATAGCAAAATAATTACACTCAGTAATTGATTAAACTTGGGAATGAGGGAGAAAAGTTTTGCTCTTACTTTTAGACTTTTTTGAGAAAACAAGTTGCCAGGACTTCAGAATACCTAGATCCCAATATGTATATTTTCCCCTTTCCCCTTCCATTTTCCTCTCCCTTTCTTTCTCCTCTCCCCTCTCCCCCCTCCCCCTCCGGTCTCCCTCTCCCCTCTCCTCTCTCCTCTCCCTCTCTGTCTCTCTCTCTCATAGGACTGGGATGAGATCCAGGGACCCTTATCACTGAACATCTCCAACCCCTTTTATTTTTTAATTTTGAGTCAGGGTCTTGATAAATTGGCCAGAATAGGCTGGAACTTGTAGTCTTCCCTGTCTCAGCCTCCCACATGGCTGGAATTGCAAGCATGCACCACTGTCTGGCTGAAGATTGTCTCTTTTATCTTTTACCATGAAAAGGTTTTTGAAGTCCTCAAGGGTAGAGCATGTATTCTCCGTATCTTAAGAGTAGGTGTTGCCAAACAGTTAATAGGCATGAAGAAGATTTAAGCTGGGATTTCATGATTTCATTTGAACAGTTAGCAGTTGCAACTATGATAGGTCATTTGAAAAGTCTCAGCAAGTAGTTAAAAATCCAAAACTGTAGATCAGTAAAAGGAAGGATATTGACTATTCACATGCAAGTAAAAACAGTAGTGAAAGGGCAGAAAAGACAATCTGTACTCCTCTCCCCCACCCCATCTCTGTCTATTCAAAAGGAAGAAATTAAACAGTGTTGAGGCAAACAGAAAAACTGTTTGGACAATTAGGAATGAAATCAGAATGAACTTTCTTGGAAGGCAAGGTGGAAGAGGTTTTCAAGGAAATAAGAGATTGTCATTCATTTCAAGTGTAATTAGATAGTTCAGTGAGTCTGAAAACAAAAAGGTCATAGAACTTACTGTCCCTGAAAAAAATTTGATTCTCTTCAAGAGATGTAGTAAATAGATAAGGAGGCAGCAGTTAAGTAATAGTTGCATAAATGGAGATGTGACTCAAGGAAACTCTTGAATAATTTGTTGATTAAAGGAATGAATTTAAAAATAGTTACTATTGAATAATTTGTTGATTAAAGGAATGAAATAAAAATAGTTACTATTAATATATCATCAGGGATAAAAGAAGAGTTCTTTACCTCTTACTTTCCCTCTTTTACTCTCCACAGAAGACCACCAGAGTTTATAAGAACAGAAGAGAGAAAGGAAAATGAAACTCATGTGAGATTTCACATGAATCTAAAGTATATAAGGACAACTTTTTAAAGCAGTACCATGGTTGACAAACTTATTTCTTTCCACAGTTCTGGTTACAAACTGAACTGAATGAGAATTGAATCAAATTCAGTGTTTAGGTTCGATGTTGACCTTATGGGGAAATTTGATTTGGTTCTCATCCAATTTGGTTTGTGACCGGAATTGTGGAAAGAATTAAATTTGTGAATCCAGGGACCACTGCAATCATGAAGAGTTTAGTTGATTTTAAACATTTAAATAATCCTAGTTAGGAGTAGTTATTAAAAATCAGATATTATATAGTAACCCATATTTGAAGATAGAATGATTTAGTGAGGAATTTTTAAAAGAGTAAATGTTTTTGGAACCAAAAAATATTGGAAGGGCAATCATATATAGAATGGATTATCCTTCCCACAGAAGAAATGGCAAAAGAACATTATTTCCAAGTAATAGCAATTATTTCAAATTTTGCTGCTTTTTACAGAGAAGTAATTTTCTGTTAGATGTGTGAATTTCTAGGGTTGACCAGTTCCTAGTTTTTCAATCTCTTAGATATGCATTTTTATAGGGAAAGACAGTGTAAACATTTCATTTGATTTAATAGCATGATATTGCATAGCAAACATTTGTAGAGTTTATGTTATGTGAATATATAGTTTTTTGAGGTCGACCCACACTCATGTTCACTCTATTTACCAGAAAGTGGCAATAATGAGAATTCAGTTAAGATATTGTACATTTAAAATGGGATATATTGTTTACATTATTAACAGTGTTATATACTGTATTATTTTCCCCTTTTGGATGCTCTACTTTATAAAAAGAAACAGATATGGGAGAAACAAAAATTCTTGTGTGGGCAAAAGAATCTAAGAGGAATGCTGTCTGTGGGGTCTTCAGGTGTAAAGAAAATTAAGAATTACTATTCTTGCTTTTGTTCCCTCTAAAATCTAAAGAAAATCTTTGGTTGGGTGCAGTTGTATCTACTTAATTCTTTTGTGGTTCTGTCACTGGCTAGCCTGAGTCCTTGCTTTAATGATAATGGACATTAAAACTGAAGTTACAGTCAGAATTTACAGGTAAAACTGTTAACTGGAAAGTAAGAGAGAATATAGAAAAAGGAGTACAGCTTGAACATCTGGAGGGAGTATATTCTGATGAAGAGGATCAGACTTGTCCATTCACAAACAAAAACACTCTGACAGTGTTTTGGGATAAGGTGCTTTTGGTTGGTCATAGTATCAGTCTTAGTTTTATAGTTTGGTTCCTATGAGATGAATCCTCCTAATCTGAGGAGCCATTTAGGAGTCCTCATGACTTGAAAGAGCCTCCGTTATGTAAAGCTCTGCAGAAATATAAGTTGATTCTAGATTTTGGAAATGTAGATTTCTGGGCATAGCTGAATATCCCTGTAGATCTCTTATCCTAATATTTTCAGTCTTGAAAGGTGATGAGATAGGCTGCATAAATTTAGGACTAAGAAACCTTGTTTTCCCAACTTTTAGACACACACTCCCTAAATGATTAATATACTTCAGAAGGATTTGACCCAGAGTTTTATGAAATGAAGGTCAAGGTTTGTTCTACCTTTAGTCACCTATTGAGCATTGTAGGCCCAAGTGAAAAATCACAGCTGTTAGCAAAAACCACTTAAATCCCCATCTATTGTTTAAGAAAACACAAATCTTTCTTTCGATGAGTGACAGATTAATGACTCAGGACTTAGTTTGTCCACTGTACCTTCAGTGGTCTCTGATATGTCATCACTATGTCAATTCTTTAAATATTGCAGCCTTTTGAATTAATCTTTACCTTTCCTTTGTTCACATCTATTCTAATGTAAGACCACTTAGAAGGCATATTTTTCTAACTTAACACCACTTAGAAGGCATCTATTCTAACTTAAGACCACTTAGAAGGCACTTTTTAATGGATAAAAACACATTTGAGCCAGACATAGCACTGCATGCCTGTAATTCCTGCCCTGGTGGCATGGCAGGAGGACTGTTTGGAGATTGAGGCCAGTTTGGGCTACAGTGAGTTCAAGGCCAGCCTGAACTACATAGCAAGACTTCCTCTCAAAACAAACAAGCAAAACAATAATAGAAAACAATCACATTTTAGTGTATAATGAATAAAAGATAAAAGCTCATTGTTTATAGGGTTTGTTGGAATAATACACACCTGACACTAGGGACAGTTGTGCAAGAAGAAACTTCTTGGTAGAACTAAACACCTAAGTTCCTCAGCTATGTCTTCTCCTTAATTTGAGATATTGGAAGGAGACACCATTGCTGTTGTCAGTTTGCATTCAAAGGGAGCAGAACTGAATTTTACATCTTGATTATAGATCAGATAATGGGCTGGGTAGTGTCATAAAGAAGGGAATGATATTTTTGACATTTGGGAGTGTGTATTACAGATTTTCTTTCTTCAGCACAAAAGGACAAAGATCTCGCAACTAGCAATGAATGAATCTGTAAAGCCTATCTCCACAGATATTAGGTATATTAAAAAGGTGGTTTGTTAGAACCCATTGAGAATTTTGAGTCATTTAGCAGTAAGGAGGGAGGCAGAGGTCTCGCCCAGCAACTGAAAAGATCAAAATCTATCTACAGCTGTCTGTGGGATTATAAGAGTTATTTAAGGTTACAGAATTTAAGACTGACTTTCGGTGATAGCTCCAGGCTGAGATGGCTTTTTGAAGCCCATGTTGGTTTTGACCGGCAAGTCCAGAGTAGGTTTGAGACTCCCTAAAGTTTGTGATTGTTCCTTTGGAAAACCCATAAGGAGTTTCATTGATGTTACTGCCATCTCCCATAGCCTAGCTTACATTTTATATGTCTCAGAAATCTTTTGCATGTTGTGCTACCCTCATTTTTTGCAATCTGTGTTTTAGGCTTATAGTATTATAGCTGTCTTTTCATGTTGGGTTTTACAGATCCATGTAGTATTTCATTATAAATATAAGTGAAACAGTTTATATTACACAATTACGGATCTTTCAGTTGCTTATTTTTGGCAATAAATAATATTTAAGTAAACTTTTGTATGTTTGTATATACTATTATACATATGCACACTTAATTGAGCCCTTATTTGACTATTTTTATATGGTAAATTTAAATTCTTAAAAGTCAGTGGGTCTGTATAATAGTATGCTTTTTGTCTATAAAATGTTTAGTAAACACAGGTTATTTCAAGTCACTTCTCACCCATAGCATCCTTTTCTATATCATAAAAATTATAACTTTAATGACTTTATAAGAGTTTATTGATCATATCTGGTAGGTATGATAAATATTTTAGTTCACATGATATTTGTTCAAATTTAGAATTTTTTATTCAAAGTGTATATAAAGTTGTTTATCTCTTTAAAGTTTATCTTGCTAGCTTAGTCCCATTGTCTACTTCTGCTGTCTGTGTAG
>RJWM01013360.1:0-51957 GCA_004363535.1 Dasyprocta punctata
CTGTGGATGGGTGGAAAGAAAATAAAACTAAAATGGTATACTATTTTCATGATTTGCATCATACCATGTAATTATGTCATACGTACAAAATTCACTATATATAAAACAAATCAGTGCCTTGAAAGTAGGAAAATAGTTTCATTTTAAAGGTCCAAAAGACAATCGTAGACTTCTGATATAGTAGCAAAATTATCTCAGTTATGAGGCCATGGTTTTCCTAATAAATATTATTGACATGGTCTGAACACCGTTAGTGAGATAATGTGACCATGCTCTGCCTGTGGCTTCCCCACTCACCACCAACGAAGTATAAAAGGCCCTGGCAGACAATGATACCCAGATTCAAATACCTGATTCCTGATTTTCAATGGAATAGCCCACTCCTGACACCATGTACTACTACTATGGTGGCCTGGGCTGTGGCTATGGTTATGGTGGCTATGGTTATGGTGGCTGTGGTGACTATGGTTATGGATGCTGCCACCCCCTGTGCTGTAGAAGATGCTGGTCCTATGGCTTCTACTGAGGAGTTTCCACAGCTTCTTAGCCTACTTGCTAAATGTGTTTTACTGAAATATCTGTAAATTTTTAAATGATACATTTTGAAATGTCTTGAAACGCAGACTACATAATGAATTACCTAAAAACACAAGAAATACAACATACTATTTGATTCAACACTATCAACTGGACAATGGTATAGTTTGTGGAGAAATTTCTGTGTTATTTTTATAATGTTATGTAACATGTAATCAAATTTAACTCTCAAGTTTTGCATAAAAATATATTATGAAACTTTCATCATGAAGTTTGATTTGTTATACTTCTACTACATTATGTATTCTGCTCGTATATGACGTTTTTTCTTTCTTTTTTGTTTTGTTTCTTGTTTGTTTGTTTGTTTTGTTTTTTGAGATGAGGTCTGGCTATGTGATTTTGAACCTGCTTATCTAGCTCAGGCTGGCCTCAAACTCACAGTGATCCTCCTGCCTCAGCCTATAGAGTGCTGGGATTACAAGCATGTGCAACCACAACCAGCAGTGTATTTCTGTGTGATTAGTGACAAATGTGTGTTTGTGGTCTTGCTGATGACAAGGAAAAGACAAGGTAGGAAAGGAAGGTTGGTGATTGAGAGGTGAAGGAGGAAGTGAGGTAGGAAGTTATTTTGAGATAATTAGAGGTCTAAACCAAAAAAGTTAAAATATCGATTCTTCCTCATATGTTATTCAGATTTGTTTTATGTATGTCTTTCAATCTTACATGCCATTTCTGTTGGCTTATGCGTATCATCTACATTTTAAAAATAGCTCTTTCTACCATTATATCTGTATTCACACAAGATCATTTAAAATTGTTTGTATCTCTATGCTTTGTGCCATTTACAAAACTAGAGGTTGGATTATGTTAATGAAAGCTTTGCCCCTGAAAATGTCTGTCGTTTTTTAAAAAGTCTTCTGCCTAGAGAATGATTTTAGGAGTTCTAATAGACATTTATCTTCACTTTGACAAAATACTTGACACCCAGAAGACAAAAGCAAGAGGTTTACAAGATGTTGAGTCATGGTCAGTTGGTTCCAAAGCAGAAGTGGGCTGGTGAGAAGGTCTGGGTAGAGTTTAAACTGTCCATTTCAGGCCAACAAAAGTACACACAAAGCAGAAGCTTGGGGTGATCAACTCTAATTAATCACACTCAGTTGCTGAGATGTTACAGTGTGAATGCACTCGGGGTGCACTGCCATATCCACTCCCCTTTTAAACACCCCGCCCCTGAGTTCATGAGTATTTAGGGAACATTCTGGACCTAAATCATAGCAGGTGTTATCACACTGAAAATAATAGCGTTAATACTTGCCCACATGGTATCATATTGTGTCTCAATGTGCTAATTTAGTGTAACTTTAGAAAATAATGCATGTGTTCTACATGGTAAAACTATAGCAATTCTTTGCAAATGCAGGAGATGTTTGCTCATTAACAAATTAACATTAGATTTTTAAATTTTCATCTAGAAACCTGGTCATTATCAAATGCATGTGCTTGTGCATGTTGATTTTCCCCAGATAGAAATTGCTTAAATCTTGAAAGAAACTCATTTTCCATTTGGGAAACTCCAACTGACACCATCAGATGTAATAAAATGTTGATTTCAAAAAAAAGATGAAAAGGGACCAATATGCTGAAGATGCAGAACTTTTGGGAAAAATGAGTTTAAATTCCACTGTTTTAGATTTTAGGAAGCATGCGAATGGCTCCTGAGAAAAGTGTAATCAGCAGAACCTTGTAAGCTACCCCTACCAAGGCTCGGCAAACACAGGTGGAAATCTAATAAAACACAGTGTTTGAAATGATATACTATTAAAATACTGAGCTTATACACAAAACAAGGTTTCTCACTGGGGTCATTACAAATTCTGAAAAATAAAGGTTTCCTAAAAGAACAACCAGAATCACTTCAAAGACAGAAATTTTGACCATATCAAACTGATGAGAAAATAATCACTAGACTTCAGAATTTGCAAAAAAAAGCACACTCAATGAAAACTGGGTATCATTGTAGATGAGCCAAAATAGAGGTGCATAGAGACTTGTGACATGCCTTATTTAATGTGAGTCTTTGCTTGAATTAGAGCAGTCTGACCATTCCTTTTTTTGCTTTCTTTCTTTTCTTTCTTCTTCCATTATTTCTTTCTTTCTTTACAATTTAGTCTCCTGAGTAGCTGAACTACAAGCAATGGACAACACTGATCATTTTTTATGTCTAGTTTTCGTAACTTGAACAACTACTTCTAAGATAGCAATATGTAATATATTGACTGGTACTGATTTCTTGTTGTTTTTTCTTTTTTTTTTTTTGAAATTCTGTATTCTACCTTTGTTTCTGTTTTGCTTTTTTAAAATTAAAAAAAAGAAAAGGCTAAATAAGGGTTGATGATGGAGATTTCAAATGAACCATGGTGAGCTTTATAATTAAATCTACAGCACATTTATATGGAGGGACAAATACGAGAGTAGAACATACAGAGTTACTCTATATGTCATTTACTCAAGGAAGGAGTTCAGATTAAACATCCATGGTTCACACACAAAGTTAGCAATAAGAACCCATAACTAGTACCTTTGTTATGAACAAGAGTCAAGAAATAAATTTTTTAGGTAAGACTTTTGGACAGGGAAGAACAGAAAGAAAGAGAAGGAAGGAATAAAGGAAGGAAGGAAGGAAGGAAGGAAAGAAGAAGAAAGAAAACCACTTGTTCCTGTAAAATAAAAACAACAACGGGATACTTAATTTTATGATTTGAACCATAACATGTAATCATGTCATATATACACAATTAAGAAAATACAGAATGAACCTGAGCCTTGTAAGTAGAACAACGGTTTTATTGTGAAGGTCTATGATTTGTTGTATTCCTGACATAAAGCAATATTATTCCAATTATAAAAACCTTGAAAAGATCTTGATGTCATTGTCTGAAGCACACAATGTCACATTTGCTGTAGTTTCCCCCACCCACCGCCAAGGAAGTAGAAAAGGCACTTGGCTGACAGTGAAATTTATACTTCAGATACCAACTTCCTGGTCACCAACAGAACAGTCCACTCCTGACATCGTGTGCTACTACAGCAACTACTATGGTGGCCTGGGCTATGGCTATGGTGTCCTGGGCTGTGGCTATGGCTATGTTGCCATAATGGCTATGCTGGCCATGGTTATGGCTGTTGTTGCCTCTTGTGCAGTGGAAAATACTGGTCCTATGTTTTCTGTTGAGGAATTTCCACAGCTTCATAGCCTATTGGCTGTAACCACCTGCTTTATGGAGATTACCTCCAATTTTCTCAAATGAAAAAAAAAAACTTTAAATGTCTTCAAATGCCAACTACATAACAAATTATATGAAAACCCCAAAAAATACAATGTGCCATTTCATTCATTGGTATCAATTGGATAAAGAGATCGTTTGTAGAATAGTTCTGTATTATTTTTGTAATGCTCTCTAATCAAATTTATTTTCATTTTTTGTATAAATAGATGCATGATTAAATAGACTATATTTTATCATAAATATTGTTCTGTTACTGTTTTACATTGCAAGTGTTGCTTATATATTTCTGTTTGTGTGTCATTAATCCTGTTTTTGTTGAGTTGAGGTAGAAAATGGGATAAGATGAAAGAAAAAGATGTAGGAGTGATGGGAGGTGGAAGGAAGGTTTCAGGTGGACCTTTAGCTTAGAAAAACTATATTTATGTTTAGAAGAATATTCTGTGGAGATAATTTTGCTATCTTAGTTACTCTTCTCATTGCTTCAGGAAAATTCCTAGCTCCTACAACACAAAAGAGGAGAGGTTTATGGTGGCCCATAGTCTTAACAGCCCCCAGAAAGAAATGACAATGGGAAAACCCCTGGATAGAGTGTAAAGTGTTCATCTCATGACAGTCAAGAGGAGAAAAAAAGAAGCAAAGGAAGGAGAGCTTCCCCTATAGGTCACACCTCACTGAGCAGTCTTTTGATAAGCTCCACCTCCTAACAGCAGACGAAGCTGCTGAAATACCATTAAATGAATACTCTGTTGAGTACAGCACCCCTGTAAGCCAGTAACCTTTCAAGTTCCTTGCCTGTGAGTGCAGGATGTTTTCAGGGACATGCTTGATCTAAACCATAACGGTTGTGAGCACATTGAAAACATTAGTGATGTTAATGACATTCTGGTTTATCACCATACCACTAAATAGTACCTTAATATAATACCATTTTTTCTTAAAGTAGTTTTAAAAATAATATACTTATTATTCAAAGTAATGATTACCTCTATAAAACCATTTGAGAGTTTCTCGGCAAAAAAAATTACAAAAGATTGTTTTTTATCGAGAAGCCATGTTTATATCAATGATATTTGCTCATTTATACTGATTTTTTTCCAGGTTAAAATTGCTTCAATCCTAAAATAAATTAGGTTTCACCTTGGATACTCCAACCACTACCATCACATGTAAGGAAATGTTGATGAAAAAAGACTGGATTAAAGGGACCAATGCAATGATGATGGAGAAATTCAAGAAAAGTCAGTTGGAATTCTCCTGTTCTTGATGCCAGGAGGCAGGTGAAAGGCTACTGGGTAAAGTACAATCAGCAGAATTTTGCTGCTAACCATCCCCCAAAACAAATTACTGCTTAAGACATGACAAAACACAATCCTGAAAATAACACATTCATAAATGTTCAGTTTGAGAGGGTTCTCCCGCCTGAGATCCACCCAGCCATAATGTCGACGGTGCTCCTTCCCAGCAATCTCTGTAACTCTTTCTTCCCATAAACCCTTGGCAAAGCCGTGGGCGGGAAAAATAACCCAATCACCTGTCACTACCTCATAAAGGAAATTACATTGACTTCCTAAATCCCGCCTCACTACCACCCAAGGAAGTTACATTGACTTCCTGACTCCTGCCTCTGCCTGAGCTGAGTCCAATCCCCTTTGGCCACTACCTCTTAAGGAAGTTATGCTAATTTCCTCTATCCGAGTTTATTTAAACCAGTCTCCCACCATGTGCCGGCAGAGAGTCGTCACAGAGTCCTTTCTGTGGTGGCTCCCTCCGTGCCCACATTAAACTTTTTCTACCCTGCTGGCTCCCTTCTCTGTTTCTTGCGCTGCTTTAGATTGAGTATCCCAACATTTGACTCAATCACAGTTTAAGGGTCCTTCTGAAATTACAAGGGTGTCTTTCCTAGAAGGACCACAACAATCATCGGAAAATTAGAAAAATTTTCCATCAGTGTGATGAAAAACTAATCACTAGAGTTCACAATTTGCTAAGAAGTAATGCCCTTAATTTAAAAGAGGGTATCTCTTATAGAATACATGTAACAGATTTATCTATATCATTGTCTTATTACATATTAATCTTTGCTTGAATTACGGCAGTTTTCTTTCTTCCTTCCCTTCTTTGTTTTGTTTAGTTCCTTCTTTCTTAATTTTTTTCTGTATATCTTTTTCTCTCTCTCACTTTTCTTCTTTCTTTCTTGCATTTTTTCTCCCATTCTTTATTTCCTTTAGATAGATCTTCTTACACTGTCCAGGACTGTCTGAAACTCCCAAGCTCAACTGATCCTCGCACCTTAATCTCCAGAATAAATGGGACGTTACAACTGGATGAGACCACCACATGTTTTCAAAGATATTAGGAATAGACACAAAAATATCTAAATTGGAATCCGATACTGCTTTTGATCATCTATAGTTTTATTAGCAAATGTTGAGCGGGTGAAACTCTGTGGAAATATATAAAAGAAGTAACATTATAAAATCTGACTAAAACATAAGCAACATCTTATGTTTACAGATGACATGAAATATCAAACAATTAAAGAAATTTACAAGATATATGTCAAAACTGGAGAAATTCACTGTGGGGAGCCATCCTCAGAGATGTACTTCTGCCGTGAGGCCTGTATGTAGGAGCCTAAGCCTGACTAGATTACCCCGCCCGTCGAGTGAGCCAAGGTGGCGCTCGTTTCCTGTTACAACCCCGCTGTAGATGATCTCTGCCCAGTTACTAATGACACCAACCAATGATAATGTACCCCCCGAGACGATCTGATTGGAGGATGAGACGGTATTTATGTGGGTTCCCGCCCTGCGCGGCGGGAGAAGCACGGAAGGAGCCGTCATGGACGGACGCGTGTGAGGCTTCTTGGGTGGGAGAAGCACGGAAGGAGCCGTCATGGACGGACGCGTGTGAGGCTTCTCCGGCGTACCTCTCCAGGGACGATTAAAGCTTGCCTCCCGCTACCGCGGTGTCGTGTGTTTTTCCTGCCG
Organism: Dasyprocta punctata; assembly: GCA_004363535.1. Taxonomy (NCBI): domain Eukaryota; kingdom Metazoa; phylum Chordata; class Mammalia; order Rodentia; family Dasyproctidae; genus Dasyprocta; species Dasyprocta punctata. The sequence goes on from RJWM01013360.1 coordinate 6,815, forward strand.
GCCGGGACAAGCGCGCGACAATTCACCATGGACTATAAGTTATAGCTATCAAAAAAGTGAGCAATATAAATCAAAACTCAATAATATTTGGCAAATTATTTAACTAAAATATGTATATATAATGTGATAGCAGAATTAAAGTTATGAAAAATTAGAATATAATATACAGAGTATAAAGGATATATCACTTTTCATAACATAGAAAAACATGCATGTTAGTGGAATTCAGTAGTGGAAGAAAATTGAAGTAAAAATAACCTCTGAGTAGGGAAATATATATTTTTTCAAAATTTTAGAAAGTCATCTGTCCATAAATGTTAAAGCTACTCACTTCCAAGAGGGTGAATGCCATCTAAAAATAAATGTGCAAACATAATTTAGTAGCTGAAAATTAAGAGACAATCCAAAAATCTTAATTTACGTACACAAAGCAAACATGTTACCTGCAAAGAGAAACAGTAAGGTTAACAGTAAAATTTGTCCATGAAAAAAAATGGGAGATTAAGCAAGTAATGATACATTAGTGACAGATTAAGAATAACCAACACTCTATAATTTCACATGATTGAAGTTACCTATATAATAACATAAAGTAAAAACATGTTGAGCAAATGTTATCTTGAAGGCAAGAAATTAAAATACGTGTTAAAAGACAAGTAACAAAAATTTATTTTGTCAGTTATGGACAAAATAATAAATTCATTTAGGATGATACATTCATTAAGGATGAAGGAAAGTGAGAGAAAAATATGGACTTTCAAGGAGCAGCTCTCATGGGGAACAGGAAGAGAATCAAGAAGCCAAATCACACCTTCCCATGAGCCAGCCTGAGCACAGGCTGGGAAACAGGAAGAGCAAAACTTTTCCCCCAACCTCCCAAACCCTGGTAAGCAATGGGCTGGTTCGGAGAAAGTCAGGCTGAGATGATAGCAACTGAGGTAAAAAAAATAACAATACTTGTATTGTTTGATTGACTTTGCAGGGCTAAAGCTGATAGTATGAGCATCTATTTAGAGGTCTACGATATGCATTATAGCAATTGTGGGGGATTTCTTTCTGTCTGGTTTTTGAAATCCTGTGTTTTGTTCCTTTTTACTGTTCTATTCCTGTATATAGTAACCTGAGCAACTATTTTGAAGATAACAATATGCAATATAACAACCATTGTTAAATTCCTATCAGGAAAACCTATATAGCTATTGTTGTTTGTTATTGTTGTTGCCATTTTGCTTTTGTTGCTTTTTTATTTGCTTCTTGATTTTTCTGTTATTTCTTTTTTCTTTTTAAAATAAAAAAAACAACCAAACCAAGTATCTAAATAGTAAATCTATGAGTTTCATGAAAACCTCTTTACTTTGAAAATGTAGAAAAATTAATGCTTGAGTTATCCTCAATAGCTCCATTGGTTTATAGTTTTCCAAATTTTTATGTAGAACTGAAGCAGTTTTTTTTTTTTTTTAAATCAACTCCGAATTTCTGCTTTCCATTTCTTTCATTGCTCCCACTGCTATCAGGGCTTGCTAGCTGGTCAGCTCCTCCAAGATCGGTAATAAAGTTGATTTAAGTTGTTCCTTTTTACAAGGTCCCACCACTGCTCCCAATGCAATAAACAATTTTACAAAGCTCCCAGGGCGATCAAAGGAATCATCTCACTGAGCCTCTTTCTAGCCACTGAAAGAAATTCACAGCTATAGAACTGTAGAAACTGCTATATAAAAATGCATTACTGATGGAATCCAAATCAAGGTTCTTCACATTGCTTAAAACAATTTTTCACTACTCTAATAGTGGGTAATGACTACATTTGACATTTCCAAGAAACTTGTTTTTCTTCAGTGTTGATCTGAGACGAACCTATGGTGTGAAAAAGAAGTACTATTTTCTTTACTGTTTTTCCTTGAAAATGTTGTGATATTAAAGAGGAAATGTTGATCATCAAGACATACAAAACCTATAGACCTGTAGATATTCCAACTTCCTCTTCACAATATCAGCTATCTTTCCCATTAATGGAATGCAATACAAATGTTGATTCCTGGGTAGTGTGTACCATGTTCACCAGGTTATCATCATTCATTGATTTGATTTTATTTGTAGTTAAATTATACAAAGTAGGAAACCAGGAATGGTCTTTGACACACTCAACATTTTTTCATGAGCTTATCTTCTGCCTTTGAAGCTGCCAAAGTATATTAAATGTATGTCCCACTTAATAAAAAAAAATGGACTTTCTAAAAACAATGAAATTAATTAAAATAAACATAAAAACCAGTCATGCACACATGAAAATAGTAATTACTTCTAACTTGTTTACATACAGAAAAGAGATACATTAAAAACTATCAAAATGTGTGTGAAAATACATAGCTCTGAGGAAAATACCAGGAAAAAAGAAAGAATGGCGTGGCAAACAATGAATGAAGGTGGAGCAGTCAGAAACTTCAAAAATGTAGTGGGTACTGGAATAACTGGAAATAAAAAGCTGAATTTTAGAAAAGAAATAAGTCTCTTCTACTTCCCAGCATTACTAGATCTAGGGGTATATCAAACCCACATGACTGTTCCTACAGATCAGTCAGGGCAAACACTTTCTTGGCAAACACAGTCAATATTTTGGATTTTGCAGTTTATCATCAATGTCTCAATATGAAACTGGTCATTATGGTGTCTAAGGAGACACAAATATGTACACAAATAGAGGTGAATATTTTCCTATAAAATACGTACCAAAACCAATAGTGGAAAAGAGTAGTATGATTCTAATTTAGGATATCATTCAGCACAAATTATTTCGTTTCACCACTAATGCAGGATTACATGTTGTTTACTCCTTGAGAATGGTTACCAGCGTCAGTTGTACTGATCTCACTACGGACAGGGTGACTTTCCATGTCACTTACCTTTAAGCTTGGCCATTTTCAAAGGAAAACCCTAATTTATGTTAAGGTTGAGCATGAAACATCAAACTTAACGTTGGTGTGCTTCTCAATTACATGTACAATATTTTTATACAGTTGCAGAGAGAACTACAAAACCATAGAATTTCTATAAACAAAATGTATAGTTTTTTCTGCAAAGTTTAAGTCATCACAGAGTAAAGTCAGAATAATATGCACTCTATATGCATCTTACAGCAAATAACAAAAACATTACAAATATTAACCAATATCGTGTTCGTTTGTCATGAGTAAGGGTCAAGAAATAGCTTGTTACTGAATGGGAGTCAAGAAATAAGTTATTACCACTAAGATTTTTCAAGAAAGAGAGGACAGAAACAAACAAGAAAAAAGGAGAAAAAACACTAAAAAGAGGTAGGAAATAATGAAAGAAGGAAAGAGTCAGACAAGGAGTAATAAATATGTCTCTGCGGAGGAATGGAAACAAAACAAAGCAAAAATAGAAATGAGACACTTGTCTTCATGATTTGCACCATGATATATAATTGGTCAAGGCTTATATACACAATTTACTAAATATAGAGTGAACTAGAGTCACATAAATAGAGCAAGAGTTTCATTTTAGAGGCCTATAATTGGATGATGTATTTCTGACATAGGAGCCAAACTATCTCAGTTACGAAAGCTTTGTTTTCAAGAAATAAAGACATTCATGATTTTGACCACATTAGTGACATAATGTGATGCTGTCCTGCCTGTGGTTTTCTCCCACCCACCACCAAGGAAGTATAAAAGGCCCTTCCCGGAAAGGGATTTCAAGACTTAAGACACCTACTGCCTAGTCCTAAACAGAACAATCCACCCCTGACACCATGTGTTACTACGGCAACTACTATGGTGGCCTGGGCTATGGCTATGGTGGCCTAGGCTGTGGCTATGGCGGTGATGGCTGTGGCTATGGTGGCTATGGTGGCTATGGTTATGGCTGTTGCAGTCCCCTGTGCTGTAGAAGATACTGGTCCTATGGCTTTTACTGAGGAATTTCCATGGCTTCATAGCCTATTAGCTATAGCCTATTAAAGCCATAATTAGCTTTAATTATCTCCATTTTTTTATCATGATAAAATTTCAAATGCCTTCAAAACCTCAGCTAAATACCAAACTATCTAAAGAAGCAAATTTCAGCATATTATTTTGATTCATCAGTATAAACTGAATTACATGACAGTTTATAGAAAACTTTGTATTACTTTTATGATACTTCGTAAAATGTGATCAAATTTCACTTTCAATTGTTGTATAATTAAGATGTATTATTTAATAAACTATATTTGATCATATATTTTGTTTCGTTGCTGTTCTACTAAATTCTGAGTTTCACTTATCTGTTTGTGTGTCAGTGTGTAATCTGTTATAGTGTTGACTTACACTGTTGTGGGACAGAAAGTGAATTGGGGAAGTAGGATGGCAAGCAGAGGTGAGAGGAACTCTCTTGCCATAAACAAAGACCTAAACTGAATGGATGAAAATATCAATTCTTTCTCAAAGGACATACAAATCTGTTTTTATATATGTTAGTAAATACATTATCTGTGAATTGACATACTAAAGCTGATACAAACACTTATGCAGAGAAAAAAACAGGACTGGGAAAATATATATTGATAACAAGTTAAATACAGATTATGAATAAGCATGAACCCAGAATTTCACTCAAATGACATTTGCCCATTTAATGTAATAAATAAAATAACCCTATTAATAAAGTAAGTCATCTTTGTAAACAAATAAATTAAAAAGTAAACTTATTTTTAAATTGTACATGATAAGAAATGACATATTTATTTAAAGAGAAAAAAATAATTGTGATAAAAACATGGGCATTAAAATATTAAATACAATTATTTAAATGTAGAAATTAATTTTAATTGTATGCATATAGCAATACCTACTTTCAAGGTTTTAATATATAGAAAATGAGATATATACCAAGAGTATCATAAAAATCAGTAAAAAATATCTAGATCTAAGGTCTTAAGATTTAGAAAAATATTGTCTTAGTTATTTTCTCAATGTTGATACAAAATACCCAACACTTAAAATTAAAGGAGGAAAGATTTCTTTGACTCAGAGTTTGTAGAATATTCAGTGCATAGTCAGCTGGCTCTAAGGCAGATTAGCACAGCAGAGGGCACTGCAGAGGAGAAAGGAAGAGCCAGGGAAGGACACATTCCCTCCACAGGCACACTGTAAGGGACGCAGCTTTTCTGGCAGTCCCCACTGCCTAACAGCACACTTAGGCATGAATGCATCAGTGGATCAATTCACTGAAGAGCATACAGTCCTCATGGTTCAATCATCTCCCAAAAGTTCCATCTCTGAATTAATGAGACTTGCGGGACATTCTAGATTCAACACATTAACACAACTGATGGCAGATATACTTCGGATGGAGATATTTGCCTGCATATCTGTGATTTCTCTGCAATGTTTCTTCACTTTCTATGTGAACAAGTTGCCACAGTAAGCTCTTGGTGTGAAGAGTGGCTTCTAGAAGACTTAGAATTGGTCTACAACCTGAGTGAAATCCAGACTATTTTGACCAAATCTCAATCAAACCAAAAGCATCTGAACAAAAAATAAATGTTATTTCCATTTGTCATGGAGATCTGAGGAGTAATTTTATAATTAAATCTATTTTTACCTGAAAGTGGAAACATAGATGCTGTTCATATTAATGGGGTAATGTGATATCTTGATACACAACTATACAGAGTGATGTTTACAATAGATTTAATATACCTAACTCACCAAATATATTTCATTATAAAAATTTTTTAAAATCATTTTTCCTGTTTTTGACATATAGCACATTCTTGCTGTCTGTCGCTATCTTATGTAAAATAACAAACAGGAGATTATTGCTCTTATCTACTGCCGACAGTCTCTGAAAACCACCTTTTCACTTCTATGACACCAAATTTTAAATGCAACATTGTTATAGTAGTGACTGACAGACACCTACATTAGTATGCCAAGAAATATGTTTAAAATGGTTCCTGACCAAAAACAAAAATAAAAATAATCTGCAAGAATAAAACAGAGAAATAAATTCTGGTATAGTTTGCATATAATAAACACAATAATTAAAATTTATGAATCTTAACAAAGACCAGAAAGCAAGGAAAAACTATTTGTGTGAATCAATTTGTGTTAGATTAAAAAATAAAAATAAAATCCATGATCTTAGAAATCAAAAGAGGTTTTACTGAAGAGCTGTTACTAAATGGAAACAGATGTAATGCTAGGTATATTCATTTTCTTTCGTGGGGACAAAATACTGACATATACAGTTTAAAAGGGGAAGGATTTATTTTGTCTCACAGTTTCATTTACTTCTTTAGGCTCCATCTTTGAACACTGCTACACTGGGGATCAAACTCTGAATACATGAGTGTTTGGGAGACCTTGTTACTTAAGTCATAAGAGTAGTAATTTGAGATATTAGTGTTATGCAATTTTTCTATTAAATTCTGACTAAAGAAATATTTTCTGTGAAAATTTGTTGTGTTTCACTATTAACATTTTTGTGCACTTTCATGCTATACACTATACATAAATGAGGTTTGTTTTAAGGTCCAAAAAGTATGTGAAGCTAACCCCACAGAAAGCATTGTATGGAAAATATGATCTGATAGGCAAGGCATGCTTTCACCTGAGAACAGTTGAACAATTTGGCAGAATTCTAATCACAAATCCATTATTTAAAAATGCACAGTATTTATTAGTTTCAGATATCCAGAAAAGTAGCAGAAAGTAAACAGAATTCCCATATAATCTGCAGTTCAGTTTCTTCTCTTCACACTATTGTATAACATTGATTACAATTTATGGGCCAGTAGTGATACATTATGATTAACTGAAGTCTATAGTCTACATTGTGTTGCTCATCCTGTGGTAATGAAATCCACTGGTAGGATAGCCACAGAAATACATTACCATACGGAATATTTCCGTTATCCTAAAACCATCACTTGTTTTAGTTAATTGTTTTCCCCAGCATCCCAAAACCTGTGATTAACCTTCAACAATATTATTGACTATATAATTATATCATTTTCATATGCTACATAACTAACATCATATGCTATGTTGTCATTTCAGATTGACTTCATTGTAGCACCACACATTCAGATATCTTCCATATCTTTCTTATCTTTTAGTTATATCTGTTTGCTGCCAAAGAATATTCCATTTGCAAGATATATTACATTTTATCTATTCATATAATGCAAGAGAACATTGTGATTGGTTCTAACTTTAGTCAATTTCAAATAGCTTCTATATACATCTATGCATAGGTATTCATATGAACATATACTTTCAGAACCTCTTGATAAATAATAAGCAGTGAGTTTGCCAGATTGAAAACCAAAGTTTTGTTTAGTTTGGTATAAAACTGGCACACTGTCTTCCAAAGCAGTTGTACCATTTTGCAAAACTACCTGAGAAAAACAAATGTTCCCATTGCTTCATACCTTTATCAAAATTTAATATTTTCAGTGATTTATATTTTGGTCAAATATGACATGTCTACTAGTATCTCATTGTTATAACCTACTCTTCTTAATAGAATATGATGTTTAGCAATTTTTTATCTGCTCAGTTATTATCTATAATGTTCTTTGGTGTCTGTTCAGATTATTGCCCATTTTAACAGAGTTAGTTATTTTACTATTTTCGAGAAAATGTCTCATCTTAAAGCCACATGATTTGCCTGCAGGGATACTGATATTGTAAAGAAGTAATCTTAGTTATAAAGACTTCAGTTCACCTTATGAATTAAGAAAGTCTAAAACATTTATAAAGAATAGTGATTGATTTCTCCTCACAAGATATGCTCCAGCCACCAAATTCAAAGTTGAAAATTATGTTAATGATTTGAAAACATCTAAGAGAAATATGAAAATATGAGAAAGCAACTTATTCAAAACTATGATAAATCATGCACCACAGATACAGCATTTTTTGGAAAGTGTTCTTTTCCACATTTTTCTCATGATCGTTTTCGTTGCCTTAATGATTTTGCAAAATAGCAATGTTCTCATACAATAAGACTAGAAATAGACGTTACTCAAAAATGAACAGTGAGTTACATGATCCAATTCCTAGCAAACTGTCCAATGATCATTCAACACTATGCAAATATTAAGAGAAGAACTTAATAAGATGGACAAAAAAACCCCCACACATTTCCATGGTGGTTCACTAAGTCACATGGACTGAATTAAGACTATTTAAATATTTCTATTTATCAATCTCTACTACATTGATTTCAGATTTAAATGCTTTATGTCTCAGTGATACTCTTTGTCTCCTTATATAAAAATGGAGGTAAAGGATTTCTTATACGGATCTGAGCTCCTCTGCATAGGGGGCAGGATGCAGCGACAGTCACTATCAGTGACTCCCATTCTTAGGAACTTGACAGAGCAAATGACTACAATAATAATCACTTAAATTGAATTCTTTTGCACTAACTTGTGCAAATACAAAATATCCATTTTATTTATGTTATTTTATACAATTTTAAATATGAAAACAAAGCAGAAATAATTACAAGTCATTTTAGACAATGTAATTTAATGCAATTTTAAAAAATAGATTATACCATGTTACCTTTCCATGTCATTCCACCTCAATTGTGTATCACTTAGGGTTCATTTGAGGAACTAATATAATATAATATATCTTTACACATGATATATAACTATGTAAGATCTATAACTGTATATAATCATACTTTTTTTAGAAGATAGAGTTATACTGACTGCCTGAAAAGTCAGGTATGAAAGAATGCAAAAGGACCACCTTTGTGGCATTCTAAGGGTCATTCAAAAGACAAACACATTGAGTGTACTGCAGAGTCCCATGTGAGTCCATAGCAGAAAACCAAAGGATCTGATCTGAAAGGCTGAAGAGTCTAAACTAGAATCCCTGAGATAGCCATAGACTTTCAGACCTTGAAGGCAGGATCACAGCCATGATCACAAAAGGAAAGAACTCAAAAAAATAACAAGGACCATGAAATAGCAATTCAAAAGCTCCAAGAGGATGCAAAGAAAACTATATAATACAGATAGAAGTCAGTGAAAACACAACAGTAATGCAAATGACATAAAAAAGAAAAACTATTTGCAGAAGTAATAGCAGAAAAATTTCCAAGCATGGCAAAAGGTTCTGACATACAGACAAGTGAGGCATATAGAAATTAAACAGCCATAACCAAAATAAATTCACACCCAGACATATAATAATCAATAATCCAGAAATTCAGCATAAAAACAGACTACTGAAAGCTACTAGAGAAAAGAAACAGATCAACTATCAAGGAAAGCCCATTAGAATCATGGCCAACTTCTAAACACAAACCCTCACATCAAGACGAGTCTGGAGTGAAGTATTTTAAGCCCTGAAAGAAAACAACTTTCAGCTCAGGTTGATGCACTCTGTAAAACTATCTTTCAAAGTTAAGGGAGAAATATGACTCTTCCATGACAAAGAACTGAAGAAATTTCTGTGGACAAGCCAACAGTAGAAAGAGTATTGAAAGATATTCTAGATAGAGATTTAAAGAGAGAGAGAGAGAGAGAGAGAGAGAGAGAGAGACCACAATACCCAGAATACCAACAGAAAGAAACCACTAGTCAGGGCAAGCAATTAAACAAAGGGGAAAATCAGGGAACCAAAACCAGGAAAACAGTATAATAAAGATAAGCCAATACGTATCAGTTATAACCGTCAATGTAAATAGCTTCAATTCACCAATTAAAAGAAGTATGTTGACAGAATGGATGAAGAGTCAAGATCCAACAATATGCTGTATACAAGAAACACATGCAACTCAAAAAGAAACTCATAGATTGAAAGTCAAAGGATGGATAACAACATTTCATGTGATGGGAACCCAGAAAAAGCAGGGGTAGCTATTCTGTATGCAGACAGTGCGAACTTCAAATCAAAAATGATCAAAAGAAATAGAGAAGGTCATTACATACTTGTTAGGGGAAAAATTCAAGAGGAAGAGATAACAATCATAAATATATATACACCAAACATGGGAGCATCCAACCATATAAGACAAATATTAACAGACATAAAAAATCAAATATATAAAAACACAGATGTAAAGGAGGATCTTAATACCTTATCTTAATGTCACAAAGAGATAGGTCAACTAGACAAAAAGTCAGCAAAAATAACAGAATTGAATCAAACCTGTGAACAAATAGACTTACTAGATGTTTACAGAGTGTTCCACTCAACAACACTACACTACAGTTTCTTCTCACCTGCACGTGGGTTGCTCTATAGAATAGACTATATATTAGACCATATAATATGCTTAAGTAAATGTAAAGGAACTGAAATTATCCCATGCATATTATCTGACCATTGTGCACTGAAATTGGAAATTAATTGCAAAAAAACCTGCAAAACCTATGCAAACACATGGAAATTAAATAACAACATCCTGAAAAAGAAATGGGTCACAGATGAAATTAAAGAAGAAAGTAAATAATTTCTACGATTCAATGAAAATGCAGATACAACATACTAAAACCTGTGATACACAATGGAAGTCCTAAAAGAAAATACGTAACAATGAATTCTCACATCAGGAAAACAGAATGAGTACAAACAAATAACCTAATGCTGCACTTCAACTTCTAGAAAAGGAAGAAGTCAAAACCAAAGCTCATAGAAGGGAGAAAATTTAAAAGATCAGAGCAGAATTTAAGACAATTGAGACTAAGAAAACAATACAAAAAATTAATGAAACAAAGAGTTGGTTCCTTGAAAGAATAAACAAAATTTATAAAACCCTAACTAATCAACATCAAGAAAAGGAAAGAAAAAACTCTAAGTCATGCAATGGGGAGTGGAAAGGGTGAAATTACTTCAGATCCTGTGAAAACTCAGAGGATCATCAATACCTACTTCGAAAATATTCACTCACATAGGCTGGAAAACACAGAAGAAATGGACAGATTCCTAGAAACATAAGAATTATCAAAATTGAATCAACAAGTTATAAAATTTTGGATAGCTCATTATCAGTAACTGAAAATGAGAACATAATTAAAAACTTACCAGCAAAGAAAAGCCCAGGTCCTGATGGATTCATGGCTGAATTCTACAAGAAATTTAGAGAACATTTAATGCCAATACTCATTAATGAATGCAAATATTTAAATTCATGCACTGCCTACCCTGACTTTTCTAATTTCTCCTCATCTTTTCAATAATTGATTATATATAAATATTTTAAAATGTTAACAAGGGTAGTGAATGTCCCTATATTTTCGATCTTTTTCCTATTTGCCTACTGGGTACCTCTGTATAAACATGCTCATACACATGCACATACTCCAAATAGTTTTACTTTTGTGGCTTTCTTGATCCTATTAATGTTGTAGTGGGATGAGCATAAGTTCTAAATTCACTATACTGAAACTATTATCACATTTCCTGTCCTACATATGCTTTTACAGGCAAGCAAAAACCATGAAGCTATTTTATTTTACTTGTGTATATAGTTTTTTAAAATTTTATCTTTAGATGTAAAAGTCATCTGAAAGTGATTTTTTGATACAGTGTGAAATATGCATCAGATTTATAAAATGATGCGTTTCAATAATGTATTTGAAAGCTTAGCTTTTTCCTCACTGTTCCGAAGCATACTTTCAGCTTGTGTCTAAACTCATATCTGGACTCTTCATTTTCATCTTTCATATCTCTGTCCATGCTGTGTCTTGTTCTCAGATAATGTAGTCTAACCTTGCCCTGCTTCAGCATTGTTTGAATACATTATTCATTTTGACCTTTCTAGAAAACCTGCAGAATTACCTGATCAGATTTTACCAAAATATGAAAAATCAACAAAATATCTCTGGTATCTCTGATATGTCATGCACTTTATCAGAATGAGAGTCTGAAGTAATTATTGAGAACCATCATACTGACTTTGAAAATTTTTTTGTATTTTAAAAATAATTTCCAACTTAATGAAATGTTGCAAAAGCATTACATAATACTATATTTCATTTATCAAACCATTTGAGAGTACGTTTTATATGTGGTAGCCATTGCTCTAGAGTACTTTCAAGGGAACATCATTCCCTATGTTTTATGGAACCCATCTTCCTCCACAGACAAGAAACAACCATCAGAATCAAGAAAGTACCTACAATAGATTACTACACCCGATCTACTGGCCACATTCAATGCCCCAATATTATACCTTACACTAAAAAGTTTCAACATAGGACTATACATTGGATCTAATTATTGAGTCCCATTGATCTGATGTAGTCTTGAACAGTTCTGTAATCTTTCATTTATTTTCTTAACCTTGACAGTTTTGAGAATGATGGGCTAAGTGTTTTGAAAACTGTCTGTTGGTTTGGACTTTCCTACTTTTTACTTATGGCTACATTTAGTCATGGCATTTGTTGCAGAAATATTAAATCAATGATTATTTATTCATTATCCTTTGCCAGGTAGCACATAATTATGATTTATTCCCAGACTAAAAATATTCATGATAATTGATTATGGTGGTGGCTTCCATTTTTGTCCACTGCAAAGATTTACTTGACTGTTTTAGTATTAATAAGCATTTAATACTGTGTTAGTTTGAGTCTGTGTAACTGTTCCATTTCCCAGCATGTATTTACCAAGGAGTTTTAGGACCTAGTAAAGTTTCCCAACTGAACTGATTATTAGCACGATGGTTGTCAAATGTTGATTTGTATCAGTATATTGTCTTTTCTTCATTCTTTGGTTGGTATTTTATTGTAAGGAAACACTTCCATCTTTCCTCATTCAATTATCTATTTCAGTGAATTTATCTGTAAATATTAATAGATTTAAATTTCATGAAATAAGTTATAATATAATTAAATGTATATTTTCAGTATTTAATGATCAAATGACAACAGATCAACCAATATGAAGCCTAAATGCTACTTAGGCTTGCTATCCCCATATTCCCAGGTGTTATCACAGCTAAACTAGGGGAAAAAAATATATATATATATATGATATATTTCTAACATTGTTTTTATTCTATAGCTAGCTATGCACCTGTATTAAATTATGGGTCTGTGTCAGAGATCTAGCTCACTGAACACTTCTAGAATGAATTTCCCCACATTTCCCTAGGCTGATACCACAACATACACCGCATCTAACACCAACTGCAGACTCATTCACAAGAACCAGTTCCTAAACTCTAAAAGTAGCAACTGCTTCTTCAAATTTGCAAACATCAGTGTAATGCTTCAAGAACCTGACAAAGTGAACCAGTCTCTGCACTCTGGAAAACATAAAAGGAGCCAAGTTAGAAGACAAAAAAAAAAAGAAAGTTCATTGAAAGATGCAATGACTGAAAATTTCCAAAATCTAGAGAAAAATTTAAACTTTCAGATCCAATAAACACATACACACACACACACAAAAAAAAAAATTTTTTTTAAGTATAAAGGATCTCTGCACTGAGATATATTAATTATCATCCAAAGCCAAAGACAAAGACAGATTTTGAAAACAGCAAGAGAAAATGACTCATTACTTTTTTTTTTGACTCATCACTTACTGTAGAAGCCCTGTAAGGACTTAAGTGGATTTCTCAACAGATATCTTGCAAAGTAGGAAAAGGCGAACTGAAAAACTAAAGTACTAAAATAAAAATTACTAACCAAGAATATAATGCTCAGCAAAACTATTCTTTAAAAATAAGGGAAACTAACATCTGATCCAGAGCAAGCAAAAACTGAGGAAATCAGAGGCATATCTGTGGATAAACAAGCTATATGAAAGGAAACCAAGTAAGCAAATCAGTTTATAATAGCAGAATGGTAACGAACTAAGAAATAAGCACAGCTAAAGAGATGGAAGACTATGAACTTAAAGTTACAAAACATTGTTGGGCAAAATTAATGTTGAACGGATAAAAGAAGAATGATTTTAAACTCATGTACTGGAAGAATTGATATTATTAAAGGTTCAGTATTATTCACATTATTTATGGATTGAGTACAATTTTTAAGGATTTTTCAATGATATTCTTTTTCAGAAGTAGAGAAAAAGCATCTTTAAATACATATTAAAACAGAAAAGAACATGAAGAGCCCAAATAACCCTGAAGAAAAAAGAAAGCTAAAAGAATCACACTTTCTGATTTCAAAATACATTTCCAACCTATAATAATCACAATAATATGGTGCTTGGCATGAAGAATGGGAATATTTTCACAAAGGGATACAAAATTTAGGTGTTGTAGATTGAATAAATTCTATGGATTCTAAGTAACTACTTACAAATATACATACTGTACTGTGGACAGTTTGATGAGCATGCAGATCTGAACAAAAAGAAATCATAATACATGTAGTTACAGATACATTAGTTTAATTGTTGTGATCATAATTTCCAAAAATATATAAAAATATCAAGTTGAGCACATTAATTATACATAAATGTTATTTCAAATAAACACTTTGAAAGTCATGTGCTCATTTTACTGAAATTCCAGTTCAATAACACAATATGTCTTCTACAATGACCTGGGCACCTATTTCAAAGATAACAAGATATATTATTGCAGCCATTTTGAATTTGCTATTATCTTGTTTTGAAGTACATTATTGTGTTCACTGTTTTGTTTTTATTGGTTCTATTCTGTTCTGTTTTGTTTGAGTTTTACTACGTCTGAAGGTATGGGCAGCTATTTTGAAGACAACAAGAGGCATTATGGTAACCATTGTTGATTTCCTTCTATTTTGTCTTGAAGTTCTGTATCACTTACACTGTTTTGTTTTGATTGGCTTTATTCTGTTTTATTTTGCTTGGTTTTAGGTCCCTGGTACCAAAAAAAAAGTATAAAATAAAAATTACAAAAAAATATGTCTTCTAGTTTTCTCCCTTTCTGCGTACCATAAGTTTGATCAGAAGTCACTGTAAGTTGCTTTAATCATAATTTATATTATTTAAATATTTCTTTACTCTTCCAATGACTACCACTACTCGAACCACTGTTTCTGGGAAGACTTCCCTCTTCAGTCTATATGAGCTCAAACAATGAAAAACAGTCACCACAGTCTACAGGCCAGTAAATGCCAGTCTATTTTGCAGTCTTCGACACTGCTCTAGGATTTGATAAACTCTGCCAAGTGTTCAACTCAAGCATCAGCACCCAAATGGTGCTTCCCACCCGACTCTTCCTGCATGCACATAGATGCCCTCCCAACCCGGCGAGAGCTCCAAAGCCCTCCTCTGGGCCACCTCCACAGCGTGTCTCCTTCACACTCCCTCATAATGATGGCAACACCTCAACCCGGAACCATCTATCATGGAACACTCAGCTCCCTTCTGCCACAGCAGCACCAATGAATGCTCTACTGCCCTGTCCCGGCTCCACACTCACGTGCAACACCATTATATGCACGCCAGCTTGTGCTCACACTTCTTACACTACTGGTTCCTGAGGCCTACAATTTTATGTTCCACATTACCTTGGTATTCATTAGTCCCTGATATTGCACATTTATTTTCTATTATTTTTCTGTTGCATGAAGAAGCTCATTAATATTCTTAATACAGATCTGTGAGCTAATTTTCCCCTTAGGAGAAATGTTCTTGTTTGTTTGTTTGTTTGTTTTTTGGGTACCAGAAGTCAAACTCATGACTTTGTGCTAGCCAGACAGGCACGGTGGCACTAGGCTATATCTGCCGCCCTATTTCGAAGGGCATTTTCACAAAATATAAAATTGCACATTGCTACATTATACATTTCATGATATTCATCAAAGAAGATGATTTTGAGCAACAAGAAAAATGGATTTTTGACATCATAAAATAGTATGTTGGATTAATTTGCATACATACTGCTATGGTCCTCCTATGTGACTCCTTATCATATGATTGCTTTGGTAATTGAAATTTTCAAGATTTAACTGGTAGAATGACTGTACGTATGTTAAGCAGAAAGGGATTTAATACTGCAAAACAAATGTGTGTATAATCATGAGAAAAGCCAAAGAAACAAAAGTGAAGATAAACCCCTACAGTTTCTTTTATTAAATGTTACCGTAGGAGAAAAAGAACACTTTAAGAGCCAAAACAAATCGGCACTGAAAATTACAGCTGACTGCAGTACACAAGCAGTTTGATGCAGGGGAATATATTTTAACCCCCACCCCTTGCTAAAATCATGTATGTTTTTACTTACACAAATGCAATAATACAGAGTCTACCAGTCATCTAGGTAAATTTCTTTCCCAGGAACATATTACTGGTGGAATCTAAGGGGAGACCAGCCTAGGAAATTACTTGGGAAACACAGGTGCCTATAAGTGGGATACAAAAAGGCAAAGAGGAGAAAATGGTGCTTAGTGGTCAGTAGAAAATATAGTATTTCAGGATTCAAACACATTGTGTTCCTTTATTTATCATTTTATTTTAATTATTTATAAAGCAATTGTTTTCCTTATACTGGGTCTATGCAATCTAGGCAAGGAGTATATCAACTGCTAAATGTGGAATATTCATTGCAAAAAAGAAAATAGAGTGTTGACATGCTAACAAAAATATTCAAACCTTACATAAATGGGAAGTTTCCTCTGTAGAAAGTAACGTCATCTTCAAGAGATGGCTTCAGTCAGCCTAGGGCAGAGCCTGTGTTTTAAATGTGTTTCCTGGCACCTCATGCTATATCCCGTGAGCATCTGAATGGCCCAAGGAAATGCAGGACCCAGAAATGGAAAAGTTAGGAAGATCTTATACCAACACTTGAATATGAACTGAGTTACCATCAGTATTCCAATCTTGGACAGTGCTTCCAAAGAGTGTGGCATTAAATACTAACTACATTGTATATCTACCCAAGAGATGGGTACACTGTTAAGGAAAAGTTAATAAGTAACTTCATGGTAAATTGTATTGTCAATGTTAAACTCAGCTGGATTAAGATAAGAACAATGAGGAATAACAAATTTGAAAGAATGTGCCATTAAAAGAAAGAAAGAATACACAAAAAGATTACTTAGTAGTTAATCATCACTATAGGTTCTTTACTAGGAGAAACAAAAGTTTATACCTCAAAAACTAGGCAATTTTACCAGTTTTCTAAATCCATTAATGTTTTCCTTCATGATCACATGTGTTCAAAAATAGAGACATTTCATAAATCTTAAACATATTTTCTTAAGACAAGTGTAATAGCAACTACTAATAACTACGAGCACAGTAATCATAGTAATTAAATTTAAAAATGGAGATGTCATATTTGGCATTATGAAAACAAGGTTGCTTATTAAAATATGAAAATCATGACATAACAGCAAAGAATTCTTAATTATCAAGGCTTCCTTATGCCTAATAAATTATATGTTCTAAATATCTATAATTCCAAATTAATTTAAAGCATGAGACTGACATGTGCCTGTGGTTCACCCTACTACCAAGACTGACACATACAAGGCCATGTACAACCTTGTATGTGTCAGTTCCGCAACAAGGAACTGATAATCTGCTCTGTATCTCAACTGAACAATCCCCTCCTGACATCATGTGTGACTATGACAACTACTATGGTGGCTTGGTCTATGGCTATGGGGGCCTAGGCTGTGGCTATGGCTATAGTGGCTTTGGTGGCTATGGTTGTGGTTGTTGCCACCCTCTGTATTGTAAAAGACACTGGTTGTTGCAGTCAGGGGTTGCAAGGAGACCGATTACATACAGGACACAGAATTTATATTATTATTTTATGATGGTCACCCAGTGTTAAATACAAGGAAGTGCAGGCAATCTGTCCACAACACTAAAGACCTAGAAAATTCAGCCAAGGGCCTGTATTCCACAGTAATGTTCTGCATGAGTCCAGTTGAAGACCTAGAATCCATGACAGTGCTCCCCATGAGTGCAACAAGAGGCCTGGCACCCATGACAAGGACTCATGCAAGTCTGTTTTACAGATCTGCACTGGGAAGGCCCAAAGCCCAGTGGTGGAAACTAGAAAGTCTATGACAGTAGGGTGAAGGATCTATGCTACTAGGTTGAGGGTTCTACACTGGAGCCAAAAAGCAACGCTCAGAATAAGGGTCAGGACTCCCCCAAAAAGTACCACAGCCATCCTCAGTGACAATGAGGTCCCAAGTTCCTCCGACCATGAGAACAGCCAAGTAAATGTCAGGCAGCCAGCATGACAGGCTTCTCCAGGAGATTATACAGCACAAACAACCCCCTCCAGAGCTAGGAAGCAATGCTCAACATAAGGACCAGAGCTCCCCCAAAATGAACCGCAGCCTCTCTCAGCAACAAAGTCCTGAGCTCCTCTGCTGATAACAGCTGAGTTCATATCAGGGGAGCCAGCGATGACAAGCTCCTCCAGGGAAACCAATGGCCCCAAATAACAACACTTAGGAAAATCTACAATGCCCCGTTCTTCCTCTCCATGTCTCCTTCCACGCTGGCAACTTTCCTCAGGTGGGCCATCTACACTCAGCACCATGCTGATTTAATTCAGTTGGTGTTAAACTGACCACCAGTTTTTAATCTGTAAAACCAGTCATATGATTTC
Source organism: Dasyprocta punctata (assembly GCA_004363535.1). Classification (NCBI taxonomy): domain Eukaryota; kingdom Metazoa; phylum Chordata; class Mammalia; order Rodentia; family Dasyproctidae; genus Dasyprocta; species Dasyprocta punctata. The sequence goes on from RJWM01013360.1 coordinate 25,355, forward strand.
TACTGAGGAATTTCCACAGCTAGGTGGCCTTTTTTACTGAAATTATCTCCAATTTCTAAACATGAGACATTTCTAAATATCTGCAAAACCACCAAGTATACACTAAAATACAAAAAAATATAGTATGCCATTTTATCATTATCAGTGGTACTATAAAATAATTTGCAAAAAGTTCTGTTACATTTTAATTCTATGTAAAATGTGATTAAGTTATACTCTCAAATGTTGTGTAAAATGTTTATTTTTAAATAAATTATTTCATCACAAATAATGCTTTGTTACACTTACATTACTTATATATTTATGTATTTCTGAACGATTAGTCAAATGTGTGTGGTTCTTATGCTGTAGACAAGGACAAAAATGTAAGGAAGATACACATAAGAGAAAGGATCTTTTTATTCTGTTTGGGATGGACTAACCCTTCTGAGCTCAAGTGGTCCTCCCAACTTCTGTCTCCAGAGTAACTGAAACTATAAGTCAGGTTCATCAAACCCAATTCAGACAGTCCTACATTTTTTAAGAGGCTAGGAACAACCACAAAAATATCTATACTACTTTAGATCATCATATTGTTAATAGAAATGTTAAGAATATGAAACTTTGCGGAACTATAGAAAAGGAATAAGAAATAATAAAAACTAACTAAAACATGAACAACATATTGGAGTTTGTAGAAAAATTTTAGATTAGACCTCATTAATAAATACAATATAATTAAGGGATATGTATATACCACGGAAAAAAATTTAAAATATAGTTCTCAAAAAAAGTGAGCAATACAGTTAAGAACTCAATGAAACATAAAATAACACCAATTTAAGCAACATGTGAAATGTTGGAAGATAAAATACTGAAGAGGATACAAAAGATGTGTCAAATCCCATGGAGTGGCAAATCACACCTCTACGTGAAATTCAGTAGAGGAAGAAAATAAAGCAGAAACCATTTTAAATGGTAAAATATTGTATGCTATTTCAAAACCTTTGAAAGACATCAGTTCGCAAATTGTCAAAGCTTTTCATTGTCAAGTGGCAGAGTACCAATTAAAGTCACATTTATGCAAACCAGTAGGTGAAAATTAAGTGCAAAGTTGAAATCTTAATTTAGGTAGACAAAAAAATTATGTTATTTACAAAAAGAAATGATAACTCTGATAGCAAAACTATAGAAATAAAGAGAGCTGGAAGAAAAACATGGCTGCACGTTAAGCACGACTTATGAACAACAACCTACGTAGAATTTCATACAATCAAAATAACCCATATAATGAATTTATAAAAATATATTAATAACAAACTATTATCTTACAATTAAAGTAAATAAAAATAAAATTATAAGAAAAATAAGAAAATTTTATTTTCAATTATTCACTATAAGAAATAATAGACTTACTTAGGAGAAAGGAAAGAAATGGAGACAAAAACATGGACATTCAAAAAATAATAACATTAATAAACAAGGAAAATGAATATCAATTTTGCCCATAAAACCCACACTTCATTTTAATGTTTTACTATAAAGCAAGTATGAAACACCATAAGAGTATCATAAAAGAATTTGCCTCAAAATATGTAGCTCTAAGGCACAAAACTTACTAGGAAAGAATAATATATACTGAAACAGATGTCTCAAGTCAATGAAGCTGAAAAAATCAGAAAGTTACATAGTTTAGTGGGAAGGGGAACAACAGGAGAAAAAATGTTGATTTATGGTAAAGTGATAAGTCTGTTCTATGATCTAGCAATGCTGGTTTAAGGCATACACACAACCGGTGTCTCTGCCTGCACACATCAGTCAGGGGAAGGCAAGCGCTTGCTGCCAGATGAGGTCATATTTTGGATTTTGCAGCCCATGTCTCAAAATTCAGTCCAGCCCCTGAGGTGACCAAACAACCTGATACCACATTTAAATGCATGGACATGAATAGTTTCCTACAAAATATCATTTTCCAAAACAAATAATGAACAAGAGTGCATAACCTAAATTAGGCTATTAAACAGAAATTGTTCATTGTCTTCTCACTGTTGCAAGTATTTTCAGATTTGAGTGTGATTACCAATGTCATTATATCTGAGATCTGTGGGAAGAGTGTATTTCTGTGCCCCTTGCCAAAGGTAAACCCTGATTTTAAAATACATAAGAAAGGCTTGCAGAAAGAATGTCCCATATAACTGTGGAGGGTTTCACACTTGCATTACAATGTATTCACAAGGGAAGGCAAATAGAGGCATAGAAGCACTGAATGAGGTCTCTGTGCATAAAATGACCTTTCACTTTCTGGAAAGTTTGAAGTCATTTATCCCTGGAATAAGCTCCACTGAAATGTCCAGTGTGTATATATATTATAGCAATTGCCCATGAAATTCCTACTGTTGTGGTTTGTGTCTAGATGTCTCCCAAAGCCACATGCAATCATAGGGTTTTGTTTAAGAGGTGGCTGAATCTAGAGTGCATGTTGATTCTTAGTGCAATGCTGGGATTAAGTGTATTAAGGGTGCTTGGATACAGGGTAGGTGATTGCTGGATTGGTCTACTGACTGGACTGGCACAGTGCTAATCCTGGTAGACGATACAACATAAGGACAGAAAGAAGCTGGTCTGGCTCTCTCTTGTTGCTTTTGCTGTCTTCCACTGCCATGAACTCTTGCCTCTCTGTCATGTGCCACCCAGCCTTGGAGCCAGCAGATTATGGACTGAAACCTCTGTAAGGTGTGAGCTAAACAAACCTTTCCCCCTTTCACTTTGCGTTTCAGGTATTTTGTCTCAGAAATGAGAAAAGTAACTAAGACAACTATTAATAGCCAATAACTACCTCATTTGGTATAAGCAAACGTTAAGAAATAATTTGCTGACAGTAAGACTTGGAAGAAGACTTGATGGATGGGAGGGGGAGAGACAGATAGAGAGAGAGAAGAGGATGAGGAGGAAAAAGGAGGAGAAAAAGATGGAGAAAAGGAAGAAGAAGGAGGAGAAAAGGAGGAAGAGGAAGGGGAAGAGGAAAAGGAGAGGAAGGTGGAGGAGAAGGAGAAGCAAAGGGAAGGAGTGAGGGAAGGAGGCAGGGAGGAGGGAGGGAGGAAGAAGGGAAAGACAAAATGTCTTCCTACAGAGGAATGGAAATGAAACAAAATTAAAATGAGATGCTAGTTTTCATGATTTGCATCATACCACATAATTAGGCCATATGTATGTAATTCACTAAATATAGAATAAAGCAGAGCATTGAAAATAGAATAAGAATTTCTCTTTAAAGGCCCATAACCAGACCATGAATTCATGACATAGGTAAAAAAGTATCTCAGTTATCAGGACACTGTTTTTTTCAATAGTCATGTTATTCTCTGATGCTCATTAGGAGATAATATGATGCTGCTCTGCCTGTGGTTTTCCCCGCCCACCACCAAGGAGGCATAACAAGTTTTAGGCAGACAGGGACACCAGGACACAAGACACCAACTTCCAGATCTTCAGCAGAACAGTCCACCCCTGACACCATGTGCTACTATGGCAACTATTACGGTGGCCTGGGCTATGGCTATGGAGGCCTAGGCTGTGGCTATGGCTGTGGCTATGGCTGTGGCTATGGCTATGGTGGCTATGGTGGCTATGGTTATGGCTGTTACCGCCCCCTGTGCTGTAGAAGATACTGGTCCTATGGCTTCTACTGAGGAATTTCCACAGCTTCATAATCTATTGATAAAGTTTGAAATTTCTTCAAACAGCAACTATATTCTAAATTATCTAAAAGCACAAAATTTAGGAGCATGCCATTTCATCCATTGGTTATCAGTTGGATAATGTGATAGCATGTAAAAATTTCTGTATTATCTTTGTAATGCAATGTAACACGTGATCAAATTTGATTTTCAATTTTTAGATAAAAAATATATTATTTTAAAAACTACATATTTGTTTGTTATTGTTCTGTTATGTTTTTTTCTTATATATTTGTATATTTGTGTGTTCTTAGTTACGCATGTGTGAGTTTTTATTGGTGACAAAGAGAAAACCACAGAGAAAGATAGGTAGATGATGAGGGAGTTAGTGGTAGAAGTGAACTAGGAAGCTCTTTTGAGATAACTAGGGGTCTAGAATGGGTAAAAAAAATCAATTCTGTCTCAAAGATCTTACAAATTTCTCTTTCACTATCACCTCCATTTCTGCTTGTTAATGCACTTCATCTATATTTTAATATAATTATATTTTATCTAATTTTTAAACAGCTCTTTCTACAGTAATATGTATATTCGTTTAAAATTGTTTGTATCTCTATGCTTTGTGTCATTTGCCATGAGTGGTTAGATTATGTCCACTAGAGCTCTATCTGGAAAATGTTTCTTATATTTTGAAAAAGATACTGACTAGAGAATGATTACAGGCTCTGTTTTAGAAATTTTTCTTCCCTTTGTCTCTAATCTCAGCACTCAGGAGGCTGAAGCAGGGAGATCATCTCGACTTTGAGGCCCACCTGGGCTGCATAGTGAGTTCAAGACAAGCCTAAACAGCATAATGAGACTCTGTTGTAAAAAAAAAAAAAAAGAAAGAAAGAAAGAAAGAAAGAAAGAAAAAAAAAAAGAAAAGAAAAAAGCAGAGAGACAAGGGTGGAGCACAGGAGAGGGTAAAGCTGCCAGGTCACCCCAGGCACCAGGCTCTGACCAGTCCCCACCTCCTAGCAGCACACACAGCAGCTGAAACATTAGTGGAGGAATACACTGCTGCCTACCACACTGCTATGATCCAGGCACCCTTCGAAAGCCCTGTCGCTGAGGTCATGAGTATTTGGTGGGCATATTCCAGATCTCAATTGTCACAGGAGGTATCATACTGAAAATGTCAGCAACAATAATGGAATTTGTGCCAGCATAGTACCATAGAGTGCCTCAGGGTACCAATTTGTCCTATTCAGGAAATAATATATGTGCTATGCATGGCAAGAATAATTCTTTTCAAATTCAGCAGGTATTTGCTCAGTAACACATAAACATTAGTCCCTTTTTTTTTTTAACTCAGAAGCCTGGTCCTTATTAAATGTATGTACTCATGAATGCTGATTTTTTTCCAATTGAAAGCTTCATCAACCTCAATGAAATTAAGTTTCACTTGGGAAACTCCAACTAAGGCATCAAACACAATGAAATGCTTATAGAAGTTGTAAGAATTAAAAAGATCAGTGTGAGAAATAATTAATTAATTAATTAATTAAGAATAAAAAAATCAGTGTGCTGAAGATTGAGAAATTTTGGAAAAGTAGATTGAAATTTCAACATTCTTGATTCTGGGAGACAGGCAAGGGGCTGCTGAAAGAAGTAAAATCAGCAGAATTTTGCATCCATCACTAAGTTTAGGAAATTACATTTGGAAACAAAGGGGATCAACAGATAGGGAGATGAGAGAGAAGGGGCTGGGATAGGGAATAAAAATCTTATTAAGTTTTATTGCATGCATGTACCAACTTCCCACAGAGAATATGATCATTCTGTATTGCAAAGATGTGCAATAAAAAATAAAACTTAAAAAAATACAATCCTAGCAATGATGTGACATCAAAATACCAACTTCAACAGAAAACAAATTTTCTCATTGAGATAATTTATAATTTCTGAAATTGGAGAAGTCTGTATCCTAAGAGCAGATGATAATATTTTAAAAGAAATTTTGCTCATACAAAGCTGATAAGCAAATAACGAAGAGAGTTCAGAATTTGCTAAGAAGAACCACTCCCAATTGAAAAAGAAAATACCTCTTATAGACCCTTGCCAGAATCCTTATTCTATGTTATTCTTGGCTTGATTTATGGCAATCTGTCCACCTCTTTCTTCCCCTTCTTCTTTTCTTTCTTTCTTCTTCTTTCTTTTTTGTTTTTTTCTTCTTCCCTTCTTTCTTTTTTGTAGATAAAGCTGTAATTCTGTATTGCACTGTCAAAAACTTCTAAGCACAAGTGATTCTTCAACTCAGCCTCCAGAGTCACAGAATTTACAAGCAAGGGGCACCACAGGCAGCATGGACAATGATACCCCTTCCAAGACCCTGGGTGCAACCAAAAACAAAATGTCCATGGTAAAAATCCAGTGTTTTTTTGGATCCCCTATAATGTTAATAAAAAATGTCAACAGGAAATTTTGTGGAGGTATGAAAAAGAGATAACAGATAACAAAATCTAACTAGAATAAATAGCATATTGAAGTTTGCAAAACAAAAATATTACAGTAGACATAATTCATGAATAAAAAATAAAGGATATTTGCAATATAAAACTGAATTTGTCATAAATTAAATTTTATTTTAGTTCTCAAAAAAGTGAATAATATAGTTAACAATTCAATAATCTCAAACAATCACAAATTTTCTAAGAGCCACACAAATCTAAATGGTGAAGTACAGTACTATTTTGGATGGACTAAAAAAGTTGAATAAAAATTTTTGACTACATGAAATCTTGAATAAGAATGTAAAAGAAGAGCCAGGTGTGGTGGCTCATGCCTTTAATCCCAGCACTTGGGAGGCTGAGGTAGGAGGAGTGTTGAGAGTTCGAGGCCGGCTTGGGCTATAACGCGAGTGCAAGGCCGGTCTGAGCTACTTAGTGCGACCCTGCCTCAAAAAAACAAGGGCCTGAAATTTGGCTCAATGGCTTACGTACTTGTCTGGCAGGTATGAAGTTGTGAGTTCGATCCCCAGTGCTGCAAAAAATAAATAAATAAATAAAAATATATATAAAAGAAGCAAGAAATGATAAAAGCTAACTAAAATATTAAAAACATATTGGAATTTTCAGTATTAACATAGCTAATAAACATAACTAAAGGAAGTTTTCTATATGCCTGCATATTAAACTGGAAAAATTTAGCTTAGAATCAAATTTAAATCATTTCTTAAAAAAGTACTATAGTAAAGAATTCAGTAAACTTAGGTAAATTATAAAAGTGAAACATACATTAATAATGTATAGTCAACTGAAGCACAAATAAGAAAAGTAGAAAGTAATATGTTTAACAGTGTATAAAGGATGTGTAAGATTTCATGAAATGGAAAATCATATAGTATTTAGAATTCAGCAAAGGAAAAATAAAAACAGAACATCTCTCCACAAATCATCAAGGACATACACTGTCAAGATGAAGAATGCCAATTAAAAGATAATAATAACAGAATGAATGGAAAGGCGGATTAGCAAAGGATGAAGTGAGGTGGGTGAGGAAGAGTGAAGGATTAAAACAGAATCAAGTTTTTATGAACAAGCAAACACCCCATAGATGAACGCAAACTTTATGTACTTCAAACATGTATTAATAAAATAAAATTTAAAAAAGAAAATAAAGAGATTAAAATAAAATAAAATTGCACCTAGGCATATACTTTTGTGGCTAAAAATTAAGTGCAAAGCAAAAATCTTCATTTTGATAAAATAAATGTTACCTACAAAGAGATAAGGCTGACAATAAATCTTTATAGAATGAAGAGCCTGGAAGAAAAATTAGTAATATATTAAGACAATTATGCACAGCCAACAATCTAGGATTTCTCATGGTCAAAAATGCTCATATAATAAAATAAGATCTAAAAAAATAAGAAAATATCAAATATGATCTTAATGATAAAGAAAATGCACTTAAGTTATAAGACAGTGGGAAATGCATTTTCTCAATTGTTCAAAATTAGAAATGATTGATTAATTAGGAAGAAAAGGAGACAAAAAGTACGTTAAAAAGTAATGAAATTAAAATGAAAACGAATATTAGTCATGTACTTAGAACAATTATAATTCCCTTTGAGTTTTTCATATACAGAAAATAAGATACATGCAGATTAAGAGATATATGAGATAGATGAAGTTCATGAGATACATAAAGCTTATGAGATACGTGAGTCTATCTAAAACAATACGCACAAAATACATAGCTTTAGGGTATTAACCTCTCTAAGAAAGAAGGGATATTACAATATATTGCAAAATGCTGTCATAAGTCAATGAATCTGTGAGTCAGAAAATACAAAATTTGAGTGGGTAGTGCAACAACTGGAGATAAAAAGTTAACTTTTGGAAAAATGATGTGTACACAAGCAATATAAGTGTTCTTACATATCAGCTAGAGGAATGTGTACACTCTTTTATAATAAAAAGCCAGTATTTTGGAATTTGGAGGCTTTCTTTCAGTATCTTAACACTCAATTCTGCCTTGTGGTGTTAGAGAAGCCACAGACCTTGTGTAAATGAATGGATGTGAATGCTTCCCTATACAGCATTGTGCCCCAAAACAATTTATAGGAGTTTGTGTAACCCTAAATTAGTATATTAAACAGCAGGAGTTAATCTTTTCTTTTTACCATTAGTGCAGTGCTATATGTTCCTTCACCTGTGAGTATGATTACTAATGTCACTTGTTCTAAGCTCACTGTGAACATGGTGGATATCTGTGCTCCTGGCCTTTCAAAGGTAAACACTGATTTAACAAAAATAAGTAAGAATTGTGGATGGAGTATCCAACTGCACTGTGTGGTTTCATGACTATATCTGCAGTACATTCAATGGAGTGACAAAGACACTCCATTAAAGATATAATAACTCAACGATATAGATAACTCAAAGATAGTTAATAACCATAAAATGGTTACTTATTTTTTGGACGTTTGAAATCATTTACTCAAAGAATAATTTCAAATTAGACTTCCACTGCACACACATATGATATAGTATCTACCCCAAAATTAGCAATAATAGCCCATACCTCCCTCATTTATTATGAGTAAGAGTCAAGAAGTAAGCTGTTAGAGATAAGAGTTTCTGAAAGTATAAGGCATAAAGAAAGCAGAATGGAAGAGGGGATGGAGGAAATGGAAGAGTTGAAGGGAAGGATAAAAGGAAGTACAAAAGTTTGGAAGGAAGGAAGGAAGGAAGGTAGGAAGGAAGGAAGGAAGGAAGGAAGGAAGGAAGAAGGAAGGAAGGGAAAAGAAAGAGGAAAAACCAGTACCATTGGAAAAATGGAAACAAAACAAATAAAAATGGGTTACCTATTTTCAAGATTTGTACCATAACTTGTAATCATGTCATATGTCCACAGTGAACCAAATATAGAATGAACCAGAAGCTTGTAAACAGAGCATAAGTCTCTTTTTTAAGGCCTGTAATTGGATGATGTGTTCCTGGCATAGGAACAAAATGATTTCAGTTATGAGGGGCTTGTTTTCACAATTAGTAAAAATCTTTATGACATTGTCTGAAGTTCATTGGTCAGATAATATGATGTTGCACTTCCTGTAGTTTCACCAGCTTACCACCATGGGAGTATAAAAGGCCCCTTCAGACAGCAACATTCAGACCAAGATACCTATTTCCTGATCCTCAGCAGAAGAGTCCACTCCTGACACCATGTGCTACTACAGCAACTACTATGCTGGCCTGGGCTATGGCTATGGAGGCCTAGGCTGTGGCTATGGTGGCTGTGGCTGTGGTGGCTATGGTAGCTATGGTTATGGCTGTTGCCACCCCTTGTGCTGTAGAAGATACTGGTCCTATGGCTTCTACTGAAGAATTTCCATAGCTTCTTAGCCTATTGGCTATAACCTGCCAATTTACTAGAACAGTCTTCAAATTTCTTTATGTGATAAATTTTAAATATCTTTAAAAAACCAACACCATACCACAATATATGAAAAACAAAAATATGCAACACATCTTTTGATAATGGGATAGGTCAGAGAAAAGTTTTAGTATTACTTTTATAATACTGTGTAAAATATAATTGCGTTAGACTTTCAAGTTATGTGTAAACAAACGTACTATTAAATAAATCATTTTTCCATAATTGTTACTGTTACTGGCTGCTTATATCATGAGTTTTGCTTATATGCTATAGTGTTAGTGTGTGATTTGTCACAAGTGTGTATTTGTTCTATTGTGGCAGAGAAAGATATTAAGACAAAAAGAGAAAAGAAGGTAGGGGTGAGTGGAAGGGTCGAAGAATGGGGAAACCAGAGGTTGATCTGTATCAGATGTAATTTGCAAAATGCTTCTCATGGTAAAAGATATATTCTGCCTAGAGAATGATTATTGGTGATAGACACGTATCTTTTAGCTTTGACCTGACATGAACAACATAAGAGGCTAGGTTAATGTTGATGTATAACTGGCTGGCTCCCAAACAGAAATGGCAGGGTAAAAACCCTGGGTAGAGTGTAGCCTGTTCATGTCATGCACTCAAGAAGCAGAGAAGGAGAGGAGGAAACAGAAATGGAGATGTACCATAGAGTGACCAGCCCCACTTCCTAACAACACACTCAGCTACTGTAATATTACTGGATAAACACACGGAAGATGATAGCACATCCATGATATGGTCAAGTTTCAAAATTCCTGCCTCTCAATACTTGATTGTTTTGAGGGACAAAGCAGATCCAAACCATAACACATGTTATACTTTAAATGTCAGCAATAATAATGACTTTCTGGCTTACAAATGTGGTTCTCAATAGTGGCTCAAAATATACCAATTTATTCTAACTCTTTAGAAAATAATTCATTATTTTACATAGCAGGAATAATTCTTTTCAAACTCAGGAGGTATTTGCTTACAGATTAACATTACATTTTAATTTTTTCCCAGTATCCTGGTGCTTGTCTAATGTATTTGTTCATGAATGTGAATTTTCACCAGATTAAAATTACCTCCATTCTAAAAAGAGATTTGGTTCCACTTGGGAACTGATGACTGACACCATGCAATGAAATAAAATGCAAATAGAAAAAGTAAGGACTCAAGGTACAAATGTGGTGAAACTGGAGACATTTTGGAAAAACTGATGGAAATTCCAACTTTGTTGATTCCAAGAGGCATTGAAATGGCTGTCAGCAAAGTAAAATCAGCAGAATTTTGTGTGCCTGCTCCCCATCAGGCCTAGCAAACTACAGCTGGAGATATGAGTGGCCATGAATAAACATCAGTCTAGAATTTCACACAATTGTAATTGCTTATCTAATAAAATAGAGTATTTTCTTAGGTGCAAAGAAAATAAAAGTTAAAAAGCAAATAACAAACTTTTTTTTTGGTCTTTCTCATCAATGATACATTTCTTCAGAAGGACAGAAAATGAAGGTGATAAAAACATAGAGATTCAAAAATATTGGAATAAAAATGATTATGAATCATACACATTTGACAATGATAATCCCTCTTGAGGTTTTAAAATACAAAAAATAAGATGAATGACAAGAGTGCAAAATTCTGTGCACAAAAACACATAGCTCTAAGACTTTAAGCTTACCAGGCATAAAGGAAGAATAATGTGTAATTGTAACAGACAGTCATAAGTCATTGAACCTGGAAAAATCAGAAAATACAAAAGTTAAGAGATAGTGGAACAGTAAGAGGTGAAACTTTTGAGAAAGTGGAGAAGACCCAGCAGCAATGGTTCTGTGCATGCACCCAAGCGATGCAAGTGTTCTGACAGAACAGCAGGGTGTAAGGCACACAGACCAGTGCAAGAATATAAAGCCAATATTTTGGGTTTTAGAGATCTTATTGTCAGAAACTCAACACTCAATTCTGTCATCGTGGTGTTAAAGCAGCCCCAGATCTTTTGTAAGCAAATGGATGTGAATCTTTCCCATAAAGTATTATTTCTCCCAAAAAAAAATAATGGGCAAGAATTCATATAACCCTAAATTAGGATATAATACAGTAGGAATTATTCTTTTTTTTTCCCTAACCATTAGTGGAGGACTGTGTGTTCCTTCCTGTTTCTGTGTGGTTTCCAGCATCATCTGTTCAGAGTGTATTTCAGTGGTCCCTCTTCTAGGATTGGAATTGGCAGTGCTGGAGGTAACACTGCTTAAAAAAAGTAAGGATTGAGGATACAATGTTTCACTATCACACTTACATACTGTGTTTCACAATTTTATTTATATTCATTTACATTTATTTATATTTATATGGAATGACAAAGACCAGCATAGAATATACAGTTTCTGTCTATGAAATAGACACTTATTTCTGGAAACTTTGAAAACACACACTTAAAGAATAAGTTCCTACTAAAGGCCCACTGTGTAGATCCATGACAGTAACTAGCCATGAAGTTAGTAAGAATAGCTAGCAGTAACTAGCTCATTTGTCATGAGTAAGTGTCAATAAATAAGTTGCTACTGACATCACATTTCTAGAAGGACTGGGAAAGAAGGGGGAGAAAGAGAGAGAGAGAGAAAGAGAGAAGAAAGCAAAGCAAAACTGTTCATTGTTGAGGAATGGAAAAAATAGACAACAAAAGTCTGTGCAACCTATTTTCCTACTTTGCAGAATAACATGTACTCACATCGTATGCACACAACTAATTAAATGTAGCATGAACTGAAGCCATAAAAATACAAGAAAAGTTTGATTTAAAAGACAAAAATTAGATCATGAATTCCTAACATTGGAGCAAAATTATTTCACTTATGAGGACCTGTTTTTACAATTAATAAAGCTATGGATGACATGTTCTGAAGGGTATTAGTGAGATAGTATGAATGACACTGTCCTGCCTGTGATTTCCCTACCATCTACAAAGAAAGTATGAAAGGCCCTTGCATACAGGGACATCCAGACACAAGACACCTACTTCCTGATCCTCAACTGTATAGTCCACTCCTAACACCATGTGCTACTATGGCAACTACTATGGTGGCCTTGGCTACGGTTATGGTGGCCTGGACTGTGGCTATGGCTATGGTGGCTATGGCTATGGTGGCAATGGTGGCTATGGTTACAGTTGTTGCTGCCCCCTGTGCTGTAGAAGATACTGGTCCTAAGGCTTCTACTGAGGAGTTCCCATAGTTTCTTAGCCTCCTGTTTCACTGAAATTACCTCCAATATTCTTCAAATGATAACTTTTCAAAAATCCTTAACTCTATACTAAATTATCTAAAAACACAAAATGCGCAACATGCCATTTTATTGATCAGTATCAATTGCATAACGAGATCATTTTTAGAGAAGTTTCTGTATTATTTTAATAATTCTATGTAAAATGTAATCATTTTTTCTCTGAATTTTTGTATAAACAAATGTACTATTAAATAAAACATATTTCATCATATTGGTTTATTATTGCTTTACCTTATGAGTTTTGCTTACATATTTGTGTAATTATGTGTGATTAGTCACATGCATACATTTGTTGTGTTGTGGTAGAAAAGAAATAAGACAGAGAAATAAAGATGAGGGTGCTTTTTGTCATAATTTGAGGTATCAACTGAATGAGTAAAAATATCAATTCTTTCTCACAAATCATACAAATTTGCTCATATATGACTTTGAATATCAACTATGATTTTTAGATTCTTAAGCTCTTCACCCACGTTTTATAAATGGTTCCTGTCCAATGACATCTGCATTCGCGTCAGATCATTTAAACTTTTATCAGGATGCTTAGTGTCATTTGCAACATTAGTGGCTGGATTATTTTAACTGAATCTCTACCTTTAAAACATATTTTAATAGAATATTTTGCTTAGAGAATGATTATAAGTATTTTCTAACTTGCTTTTCACATTGCAGCACAAAATTGCTAACACCGAAGACATAAAGGAGGAGAGATTTACATTGGCTCATAGTGGCTGGCTACCGGATGAAAATGGCATGGTGAAATGGCTGAGGAAGGCAATGAAGTATTCATCTTATGGCAGCCAGGAACAAAGGAAAGGGGATCTAGGGAGGGTGATGTGCCCTTCCAGGTCACACCCCTGTGGCCAGGCTCTAACCAATCCTTTCTCCTAACTGCTGTGACCCACGCAGTTCTAGAGGTGCTTGGGGTGAAGGACCAGGAGACCATGAGAAAATAAAGAGACAAAAGCTGGGGTCAAATGGAGCCCTTACTCTCCTGATGGGAAGAAAGGAACTGTTTAACTACTGTAGCAAGTTTATTTATACACTTAAGAGGAAACTGTCAATATCAACATAGCTGCGTAGCAACTTGTTTGCCTGGCTGGCCTGGACCCCTTGCCTTCTTAGAGCTGGAACAGATTGTTTACCTGGTTTGTTTTGGGCTCTCTATGTTTTCAGGGCTGGCCTTGTTTTAGCTTTACATATGTAATCAATTTCCAGCTTCAACAGCACCCTACACCTAACAGCACACTGAACTGCTGAAATCTTAGTGCATGAACACACTGTTGAATACAGCACTGCCATGGTCAAGTCACCCTTCAAAATCCTTACCTCTGAGTGCATGATTGTTTTCTGGGGCATTTGCTTTCTAAATCACAACACGTGTTAGCGTATTGAAAATATCAGCAAAACTAATGACATTCAGACTTACCAACATTGCGCAAAATAGTGTCTCATTATACGCCAGATTATACTTAATATTTAGAAAATGTTTTACCAATAGCAAAAAGTGTCCTTATAAAACCATGTGGTATTTCCTCAGCAACAACTTAATATTAGATTTGTCTTTTTTTTAACCCAGAAGTTTGAACTTTATCAACTGTTATGTGCGCATGTATAAAATTTTATCCACTTGGCATTGACTTCCATTCTAAAGAAGTTAAGTTTCACTTGAGAAACACCAAATGACACCATCAAGTAAAATAAAACCTTGGTGGAAAAAAGATTAGATTAAACAGGCCAATGCACTGAAGATGGAGAAATTTGAGAGAAATGAGTTCAAATTCAACTGGTTTGATCCTAGTAAGCAGGCTGCTACAAAATCTAACAAAGGGAAACTGGAGACATAGCAAACTACAATCCTGAAAATGATGCACTAATAAATTTTGAGCTTAGCATAAAGTAAGATTCCTCCTTTAGATACATTAAAAATTCTAAAATTGAAAGTCTGTTTCTTAGGATGACCACAAGAATCATTTGACACTTAGAATTTTTCTCCATGTCAATATGACTAGAAAATAATCACTAGAGTACAGAATATGCTAAGAAGAATCACCTATAATTTAAAAGGAAGCACCTTTTATATAGCGAACCAAAATAGAGGTAGACAGATCATTACACAGAATTTTATTCTATGTTAGTCTTTTCTTGAATTATGACAATCAACTTCCTTCTTTTCTTTCTTCTTTTCTTCTTTCTTTCTTCCTAATTTCTTTCCTACACTCTTTCTTTCTTTTAGATGGGCTGTCTAAAACTTCTCAGCTCAAGTGATTCTTTAATCTCAGCCTCCAGAATAACTGAACTACAAGCAAAGGTCACCACAATTTTCTAAGAGCCTATGAACTGCCACAAAAATCTCTATGAATAAATCCAACATTCTTTTGCTTTTTGTTTTTTGCTTTTTTGCGGTACCAGGGCTCGAACTCACAACCCCGCGTCTGCCCAGCAGGCACTTAAGCCACTGAGCCAAACTCCCAGCCCTATTTTTTTTTGAGGTAGGGTTGCACTATGTACTTCAGGCCAGCCTTGCTCACATTGTAGCCCAAGCCGGTCTCAAACTCACAATGCTCCTCCTACCTCAGCTTTTCAATATTCTTTTGGATCATCTATAATTTTACTAACAAATATTGAATGCATTAAACCCTGTGGAAATATATAAAAACAGATAATAAAACCTAACTAAAAGATAAATCACATGTTGGCATTTTCAGACAAGAAATGTAAGAACAGATATAAATAACAAAGGATGATTCAATAGAATTTCCAAATCGTATATTAAAACTGGAAATATTCACTATGTACTCCATTATAAATTCTGGCTCTCAAAAAAGTGAATAATATACTTAAATTAATACACTAAGTTATATGAAGTAAATCATTTTACAGAAACAAACATTGGTATAGTCAACTGAAGCAAAAAGAGAAATATTCAAATATAATATATTGAAGAGAATATGAAGAATGTGTGGCATCTAAGAAAAAGGCAAGACACACATGTAAGTAGAATTCAGTAGAGGAAGAAAAATAAAACAAATCATTCTTAAGCAAGAAAACATCATATATTTTTATCAAAACAGTTGAAAGACATCTATTCAAAAATTCTGAAAGCTATTCACTACCAAAAGTTAGAATGCCAATTAAAATTACATAGGCATAACTCAGTAACTGAAAATTAACTCAAAATCTCTTTTAGGCACATAGAACAATTATGTCACAAAGGAAGAAAAACTAAAAGGCTAACAATAAAATTATAAAATGACAGGCTGGAAGAGAATATAATGATATATTAATGACAAATTAGGAATAACAATCAATCTATAAATTCATACAATTAAAATTGTCCATATAAAAAATACTGACAATAATATCACATGTTATCTTAAAAGTAAAACCTAAATAAATACTACAAGCAAAATAGTGAAAATGTATTTTTTCAATTATTCACAAAAAGATACGGCAGTTTTATTTCAGAAGAGGAAAAATGGAACAGACACAGGTGTTCAAAAAACAATGAAATTAATTAAAATACAAAATGAATGTTTACCATGTACACATAATGATAATTCCTTTTGAAATTTTTATATGCAGAAAATGGCACATGACATGAGTATCATAAAAAAGAATGCTCACAAAAATATATGGTTTGAAGGCAGTAAGCTTACTAGAAATGAAGAAAGAATCACATACTGCAACATACTGTCATAAGTCAGTGAGGCTAGAAAAGACAGAAAATGCAAATTGAGTGGATACTGGACCAACTGAAATTAAAAAGCTGAATTCTGTAAGTCATATGTCTCTCTGACCCAGAACAATTGATTCTAGGTATTTACCCAACCAATATGACTATTCTTTCGAATCAGTCACATGAGAGCACACACACTTTCAATCAGAGATAGTCAAGAAGAATAAGTGTGCCATAATAGTATTTTGGATTTTGTAGGTCAGTGTCTCAACATCAGTTCTGCTGTTGTCATGTCAAAGGAGTCCAGACATTGTTTAAACAAATGGTTGTGAATGTTTTTCTATAAAATATCATTTATCAAAAAATAATGAAAAAGAATATATTTATAAGTCAGAATATTATACTGCATTAAATTTTTAGGATATAAATGCAGCATTACATATTTTTTACTCATTTAGTGTGGATACTAATGTCAATTATTCTAATCTCTCTGTGGACAGAGTATGTTTCTATACGTTTGCCCTTGGGCTTGGCCATATTCAAAAATGAACTTTTATTTAGAAAAACAAAAGTACGTAAGGCTTGAGGATGGAGCATTCAAATTTACCATGGTGTGTTTTACAATTACATCTATGAAACACTTGTAAGGTGACAAAAAGAAACATAAAATAAAGTTTCTGTTTATACAAAGTTTAAATTCTGATTAAATATCCACTGTGTACACATTTAGCTACAAATAGCCACAAAGCTAGCAATAATAATCAACAGCTAGTTTATTTCCCATGAGCAAGAGTTAGGAAATAAAAGGAGAGAGGGAGAGAGGGGGAGAGAGATAGAGAGAGAAGGGAGAGAGATCCTGACTCTGTGGAAGAATGGAAGCAAAACAAAAATACAAATTATGTGCAACCTCACATGTAACCAAACAGGTTCTGTGTAAAACATGCACTAAAAATATAAAGGACCAGAGCTTTGTAAATAGAACAAGAGTTTCAATTTACAGGACCATACTTACATGATGAAATCTTACAAAGGAGCAAAACTATCTCAACTATGAAAGACTTGTTTTCTCAATAAATAAATACATGAATGACGTTGTCTGAAGCTCATTAGTGACATAATATGATGCTACAGCACCTGTGGTTTCCCCCACCCACCACTGAGAGGTATATAAGGCTCTTGGCAGGCAGAGACATCCAGACACAGAACATCTACTTCCAGATCCTCAACTGAACAACCCACTCCTGACACCATGTGCTACTATGGCAACTACTATGGTGGCCTGGGCTATGGCTATGGTGGCCTAGGCTGTGGCTATGGCTGTGGCTATGGCTATGGTGGCTATGGTTACGGCTGTTGCCGCCCCCTGTGCTGTAGAAGATACTGGTCCTATGGCTTCTACTGAGGAATTTCTGCAGCTTCTTAGCTTATTAAGCATAACCTGTTGTTTTGCTGGAGTCCAATGTTTTCCATGAAAAATTATCAAATGCCTTCAAAAACATCAAATAAATAAAAACTAAGATTCAGCATGTCATTTTGTTTCATGAGTATTGATTGGATTATGTAATAGTTCATAGAAAATTCCTGTATTATTTTTATAATGTGTTGTCAAATGTGATGAAATTTGATTCTCAAGTTTTGTATAAGATGTATTATTAGGAAACTTTGTTTCATCATAAATTTTGGGTTTTTTTACTGCTCAATGACACTGCAAGTTTTGCCTATACGTGTGTGTACTGGTCAACAGTCAGTCACAAGTGTGTAATGTGGTGTCCTGGGAAGGAAAGAGAAAACTATAGAGGAGCTTAGGAGGATGTGCGGAGGTGAGAGGGTCTCTTTTGCCATAATAGGCATCTAAAGAGCAGAATGGGTAAAAGTATAAATTTTTACCCACAGGTCCTAAAAATCTGTTTTTATGCAGTGAATCCATGACTTGCAGACATTCAACTTGAGAACTTTCACAGATATGAATGGACTCGGCATTATGAACATTTGCAGAGGCAAGCAAACCACGGAAGGTGCTCTCATGTCTGCCGAACATTGTCACCGTCGTGCTGCTGTGTGCTTCCTGGACAGCGTGATAACGCACAGTGGGGCAGTGCTCAGTCACAGTCCAGGATGTCCTCAAGCGAAAGGAAAAGCAGTGGTGCTGTGGCCGGCACTGCTAGGGAGCACAAGGAAATATACGTTGTGTGGATATTTGTGGCAAGGGTCTATAAAACTTTCTTTACCGGACTTAGGAACAAATCTGTCTTTCATCTCACACGGCTAAACATGTTCCTAAATCAGAGACTTACTGCATGGGTTAAAATATATGCTACCTACAAATCAAAACAATGAGGCTGACGCTCGAACTCCCGTATAAAAACAAATGGGGCTGGGAGGAAATGCACTGATACCTAATATGCAAATTATGAATAAACATCAATCTAGAATTTCATACAACGTCAAATGTCCATATTATAATATCAAATAGACATAACAATAAAATATAGAAACTTAATCTTAAAGAATATAAAGATAAAATTTCTAGACAAATAATGTGAGAATTTATTTCTTTAAATTATGCTATTATGCTACTATGATATATTTATTTAGGCAGAAGGAAACTAATTGAGACAAAAATATGTACATTAAAAATAATATAATTATTTAAAAGCAGAAATTAATTTTAATTGTACACATTTAGTATTATTTACTTTTCAGATTCTAATATACAGAAAATGAGTTATAAAACAAGAGTATCATTTAAACACTGAATGCAAAAGACTCTAGAACTAAGGTTTTAAACTTATTAGTAATAGGAAAGAGTAGCATAGATTGCAATACATAGTATTAAATCAATGAAACTGAAAAAGCCATAAAATGTAGAAGTTCAGTAAATAAAGCTGGATATAAAATGTTGAATGTGAAAAACCTATAGACTGCCAGGCGTGGAGGCACACACCTGTAATCCCAGCACTTGAGAGGCTGAAGTAGGAGGATCATTGCAAGTTCAAGACTACAAAGTGAGCTCAAGACCAGCCTAAGCTGCATAGTGAGACCCTGTTTCAAAAAGACAAAAACAAGAACAACACAATAGATTCATAATAGCATTACTAGCTGTAGGTGTATAACCCAACAAAATGCCTGTTCTTGTAGATCATCAGTCTGGGGAAAGCAAACATTTTATGCAAGGCTACAGAGTCAACAATTGCAAATAAATATATTAAAAAATGTTCAACATCACTAGTCATTTGAGCGATGCAAATTAATACAATGCTAAGATTTCACCTCACTCCATAAAGAATGATTTTTGTCAAGAAACCAACCAATAACTGTTATGGTTGATACACTGTGTCAACTTCAGAAGTTTAAAAGTTTTACCAAGACACTCAGAAGGGAGCCAGGATCCTTACTTTGTAAATATCCTCATCCTGTGCAAGAGGAGGGCACAAATATTTTGTGAGTGATACAGCCACCCTGGGAGAGGGGGAGTGACCTGTGTACAAATAAGGGAGGAGAAGAAGTTTGTTTCTCTCTCTTGCTCTGGCTGCTTTTGCTTGCTGCTGCCTTGAAGTGTTGCCCTAGTACCATGCCACCCTGCCTTGGAGCCAGCTGATTATGGGCTGAAACCTCCACAAACAGTGAGCTAATAAACCTTTCCTTCCTTCGTTTTGGGTGTTGAGTATTTTGTCCCAGTAATGAGAGAAAAATGACCAAGACAATAACAAATGCTGACAGAGCTGTGGGGAAAAGAAACAATTTTTCACTGCTGGTCAGAATGTAGACTGGTACAATCACTGTGGAAATCAGTGTGGAGATTCTTCAAAAAACTAGGATTAGAGGTCCTGTTTGACCCAGCTATTCCCCTTCTGGGTGTCTTTCCAGAAGAATAAGAAACATCACCCCACAGTGATATATACACACTCATGTTTATAGCAACACAATTTGTAATAGGTAAATGCCCATCAGCTAAGGAGTGGATAAAAAAGATTTTTTTTGTTTTTTTTAATGCATTGGAGTACTACTCAACCACAAAGAAGGATAAACTTGAGATATTTCTAGGTAAGTTGATGCACCTTGAGACCATACCTGTAAGTGAAATAAATTGATCAGACATATGTAAATTGTTTCTCTTGTGTGAGAAACAAAAAGTGTAGATAAGGACCAAAGTGTGCAGTAAGTATTATGAAATCGGAAAAAAATTTTCTAAAGAAAGGGAAACTACAAATTGTGGGAGAAAGAAGGGAAAATAAAAAATTATAAAAGAAGGACTTAATGGAAACAAAGCTTTGTAAGTAAGGAGGAAAACAGATGTTGAAGGGAGAAGAGGGAATTGGGGAGAAAAAGAGGAATCAGGCATCAGGAAATAATATTTACAGGTACAGTTCCCCTAAGATAAATATGATCATTACATACGCTTAAATTGTACCGATACACTTTATTTTTTTAAAAAACGTAGTTTGGATTTTTGAGGTCATATGATCTGTCTGTCTCAACACCCATTTATGCCTTTGCAGTATCAAACCAGCCACAGTCCACGAACAAATGAACAGGTGTGAATGTTTTACTACACAATATTATTTACCAAAACAAATAGTGGACAATAGTTTGTGTATTTCAAAAAAACATGATGCTTTTCAACAGAAATTATGCATTTCTTCTATCACCATTAGGGAAGGATTATATTTTCTTTCCCCTTTAAATATGGTTACCAACGTCAGTAATTCTTAGCTTACTGGAGCCAGAGTATACACTAGAGACTCATTGGGATCAGAGTGAGATTTGAGTTGTCAGTCTTCCCATTGCTGGAAAAAATTCTCAACACACACAATGGAGTAGAGGTTTCAATCCTCTCACAGCTCAGAGGATTCAGTCTGTCCTTAGCTGACTATGAGCAAGAAAGGGCAATGGTGGAAGGGCAACGACTGAGGAAAGCAAAAACCTGCTCACCTAGTGGGAGCCAGGAAACAGAAAGAAGGGAAGTGTCAGGTAAGGATACACACCCGCCACAGGCACGCTGCGAGGGACACAACTCTTCTGGCAGGCCCCACCGCCTATTAGCACACTGAGGCATAAATGCATTAGTGGATTAATTCACTGATTAGCCTAGAGCCCCCATAATTCAATCATCTCCCAAAAGCTCCATCTCTGAATTAATGACACTAGTGGGACATTCTAGATTCAACCCATTAACCCAAGTGATGGCAGACATACTCTGAAAGGAGATATTTGCCTGCTTATTGGTGATTTCTCTGCGGTCTTATCATGTTTTACATAGAGAACACCCACACTGGCCTCCCATATTTCACATTGAACTCCCACTCTAAGGAAGATAAGAGTCACTCATAAAAAAGTTGAGACCTACAATTTAGCAAAAGCCAGATTATGTAGGCCTAATTCTAGTCAGTCCAAAAACACATAAAAAATTAGTTATTTGTCACTGGGGCTTGAGGAGTCATTTTATAATTAAATTTATTTTTAGCTGAAACTTAGGAGCATAAAAATTTTACGTATTAATGGGGTAACATATGATGTTTTGATATCTGTATACTTTGAATAATGTTTAAATCAGGTTAAACATATCTAACTCATCAAATATATTTTGTTATGGGAAAAAATTCAAAATCCTTTTATTGTAGCTTTTTTTGAAATATAGTACATTGTTGTTACCTATTATCATTCCACAGTACAATAGCACTCCCCTTCCTGCTGTCTATTCTATGGTCTCTGAAAACCATCCTTTAACTCTTGACTTCTATGAAATCAACCTTTAAAAGGAATATTTTTATAGCACTGACTACCTTAGATACCTACATTTGCATGCCCAGAAATATGTAAAAGATTTTAAGCACAGTATTCATGATCATTAAAAATCAGCAATAAAAATGGCCTGTAAGAATAAAATAGGTAAATAAATTTTATTAAGATTTATATTGAAATTGTATACAGTAGAAAAGATACAAATAGTAAAAATTTATGAACCTTTAAAACAATGGACCAAAAGAAGTCTATTTGTGTGAACCTATTTGTGTTAATTTCAAAAACAACAAAAATAAAATCCCTGATATTCAAAATCAGAAAAGGTTTCACTTAAGAGCTACCACTAACTGGAAACAAGTGATACATTCATTTTCTGTGACTGGGGCAAAATATCGACATGCACAGCTCAAATGAGGAAAAATTTATTTTGTCTCACAATTTCACCCCAGTTACCCAGTTATCTCTTTTGACTCCACTGCTGAACATTGCCTCATTGGGGATCAAATTCTTAATACATAAGGGCTTGAGGTCTTGTTATATAAACCGTAAGTGTAGTACTCTGAGATATGAATACCATGTGATTTTTGAATTAAGTTCTGATTAAGAAGCATTTTATGTCTGAAAATTCACCATGCTCTGGTATTAAGAATTTTCTGCACTTTTATGTGATATAGTATACAAGAATGCAGTTTTTGTAAAGACCATGAGAATATGATCTAACAGACAAAGCAGGCACGAAAATATGATCTCATAGACAAGGCAGGTCTTCATCTGAGAACAGCTGAACAATCTGTCAGTATTCTGAACACAAATTACTCTTCAAAGAAAAGCACCCAGTGCTTCTTAGTTTCAAATATCCAGAAAATGTGAGCGGAAAGTGAAGAGAATTTCCGTATATTTTCTACTTCTACTTTCCTGTCTTATCCACATTACTGTGAGACATTTATTGCATTATGAGCCAAAAGTGATACATTATGATTAACTGACATGTATAGTTTACATTCTTTTGCACGTTCTGTTGAACTGAAATTGCATAATAATAATCACAGTATTACAGTGTCATGCAAAATATTTTCATTATCCTAAAATCATCCCTTGCTTCAGCTATTTATTTTACCCTTTGCCTACAACCTATGTTTAACTATTAAATAGTAGTTGCTAAAAAATTGTATCTTTTTCAGGTATTACACAGTTAGCATCATAAGTATGTAGCCTTTTTGGACTGGCTTCTTTAATGAACCAACATACATTCAAATGTCTTCCATGGTTTTTCCTACCTTGATACTTAATTTATTTATAGTGCTAAAGAATAAATGTAGGGTATTGTAATCGGTTCCAACTTTAGGCAATTAAGAGTATTTTCTGTAAACCTCTATGCACAGGATTTCATATGGACATACATTTTCAATTCCTTTTGATAAATTTTAAGAAAATACTTGATAGATAGCTAAGTATGTTTACTTTTGTGTGAAACCACCACACTCTCTTCAAAGTAGCTGCACTATTTTGTACTACTCCAAGGAAAAACAAGTATTCCCATTGTTCTGCGTCTTTGTTAATGTTTGGTGTTTTACATACTACTAGATCTGTAGTTGTATCTCATTGTTATAACTTGTAATTTTTTGATATCATATGATAGCATCTTTTAATGCACTCATTTATTGTTTACAATTCTCTTTAGTGCCTGGGCAGATTATTGCTCATTTTTAACTGAGTTGTTTGTTTTCTTGTTCTTGAGAAAATGTCTCATCTTAAAGTCACAAGATCTGCCTTGAGGGAGCCTGATATTGTGGAACAGTAATTGTGGTTACAAACATTTCATTTCACCCTATGGATTAAGAAATTCTAAAATATTTCTAAATAAATCAATTACTTTTTTCTCACAAGGTATGTCAGCCAGCATATTCCAAATTGGAAATATTATGCTCATGATGTGAAAATATCTAAGACAAAAATATGAAAATGAGTCTGTTATTCAAAATTATAGTTAAATCATGCATCACGGTTACAGCATTGTTGAGAAAGTAGTCTCTTCCACATTTTCCTCATGATGTTTTATGTTGCATCAATGATTTTACAAAATTACAGTGACTCTGGATATTGAAGGTGCGAGAAATCAAATAGAAACTAACAAAATCCAATACTTACCAAATTGCCTAACATACAATCAGTACCTCAATAATATTAAGAAAATGAATTAATGAGATGGGTAAAAAAAATCACATTTCCTTATTGCATGATTAATTGACATTACTGAACTCATGCTATCTGAATATTTCTATTTAACAATCTTTATTATCTTAATTCCAGATTTAAACTTTCTGGGACTCAGTGGTACTCTTTGTCTTCTTATATATGAATGGAGGTGAAGAATTTCTGCTAGGAATCTGAGCCCTTCCATGTAGGGGGCAGGGTGCATTGACAGTCACTGCCACTCATTTCTGCCATTTTTAGGACTTGACAGAGCAAATGACCAGAATACTAATGATTAAAATTGAATTCTCTCCTTTTCAACATCTTGTGCAAATGAAAAGTATCTACTTATATCTTGTTGTTCAAATACTTTCGAGATACAAGAAAGCAAGCACTAATGTTGACAAATTATTTTTTAGAAAGTGTTGTCTACACTCATATCAGAAAATAGAGCACTCCAAATGTCCATAACATGACATCTGAACCCAAGAGTATAAAAGCCAAAATATCTGCTTTCAGATACTGGAGATCCTGATACTCCATTTCCTACCACAGGGACAAAATATCTGACACATGCAACTCAAAGGAGGAGAGGAATATTTTGGCCCAGAGTTTGAGAGGAGGTAGTCTATGCATAGATGGGTGACTACAAAGCAGAAATGACAAGCAGGAAGGGTATGGAGAAAATAGAAACTCAACCCATGGAATTTTTGAAAGGAGCAAGACAGAGACAGAGACAGAATGACAGAGATAGAGACAGAGAGGGAGACAGTGACAGAGACAGAGAGGGAGAAAGAGAGCAGTACCCTGTGGTGCAAGGTCACACCCCAGTGAACCACCACTTTCAACCATTTCACCTCTTAAGAGCACATTCAGTTATGGACTCATCGATGGATTAAGGTGGCATTGCAGTGTTGTATTTACCTAGACATAATATTTCTGAATGTACTATGTATGCGTATTTTATTCAATACACAGAAGGAATTTTCCAGATAAAATATCCAAATTAATCAACTGCTTTAATTGATGCTTCTAATTCCTTTTAAGGATGCTAGTGACTGTGTTCTTATCTTCACTTCAATACAATCATCTCATAGTGCCTGTCTTACCAGTCTTTTAAAATCTGTTGCCCCATTGTCTGTTTGGTTTCTTGTTTACTTCATATACAAAGTTCCTGATCATATTCATGTTGCATTTGGATGAGCATAAGATCTAAATACACTATATTATCTTCCCTCCCTTTAAAATATTATCTGATTTTTCTCTAGTATTTGTTTTTACTGCACATCAAAAACTTTTACCTTCAGACATGAAAAAATTCTGAAATTGATTATAGTGTGGGGTGCAGTTCATATGTTGAAAATAAAGCTTTCCAACAACACTTAGTAAAGGGTCTATCTTTTCCCTCATGTTCTGATGCATACTTTTATCTAATACCTAGTAACTGTATACTGTTGATATTTCTGGACCCTTCATTTTCCTGGTCTATTTTTCCACCATGTACCAGTAAAATGGTCTTTAATACTGAAGTCTAATAATAAATCTTAGCATCAGAGGTGTAAGTCTCTAACTTTGCCCTTCCTCAGCATTGTCTGAACACACCATTGTCTTTGACCTGTCACTATTTCATCTTTGTCTTTTTGGTCACTGTTATTATGTGTTAAGATATCATTGTCTTTTTGGTCACTGTTACTGCTTGTTCGTAGATGTGCCCCCCCCAAATCTTCATACAGTCATGTGCTGCAGGCTTTTTGGAGGTAGCTCAATCTAGAGTTTAAGGTTGATTCATGGTCCAATTCTGGGATTATGAGTGAGTGACTGCACACAACATAAGGGACATAGTCTCTCCTCTCTGTCTCTTTCTTCTCCTTTTCTTTATTTCTTTCTGTCTTTCTTTTTCTTTTTTCTTCTTCTTCCTTCTCCCCATTCTTCTTCTTCTTCTTCTTCTTCTTCTTCTTCTTCTTCTTCTTCTTCTTCTTCTTCTTCTTCTTCTTCTTCTTCTCCTCCTCCTCCTCCTCTTCCTCCTCCTCCTCCTCCTCCTTCCTCTTCTTTTACCTTACGTAAACATTGAACTTTTATGTCTATTAGTGTTCTCATCCAGTTCTTTGAATGGATCAGCAAAAACGAGAAAA